>PVIU01033500.1:0-12353 GCA_004026605.1 Ondatra zibethicus
AGTCCTAGCAATAGCTATAAGACAAAATAAGGAGGTCATGGGGATTCGAATTGGAAAGGAAGAAGCCAAACTTTTGTTATTTGCAGATGATATGATAGTGTACATAAGTGACCCCAAAAATTCTACCAAAGAACTTCTACAGCTGATAAATACCTTCAGTGATGTGGCAGGATACAAGATCAACTCAAAAAAATCAGTATCCCTCCTATACACAAAGGATAAAGAAACAGAGAGGGAAATCAGAGAAACATCACCTTTCACAAAGCCACAAATAGCATAAAGTATCTTGGGGTAACACTAACCAAGGAAGTAAAAGATATATTTGACAAGAACTTTAAGACCTTGAAGAAAGAAGTTGAAGAGGATACCAGAAAATGGAAGGATCTCCCATGCTCCTGGATTGGTAGGATCAATATAGTAAAAATGGCGATTCTACCAAATGATTGCCTATGCTGGAGAGGATGGGGAGTAAGGGGAACTCTCATCCATTGCTGGTGGGAATGCAAATTTGTGCAACCTCATTGGAAATCAGTGTGGTGATTTCTCAGGAAATTGGGAATCAACCTACCTCAGGATCCAGCAATACCACTCTTGGGAATATACCCAAGAGAAGTCCAATCATACTACAAAAGCATTTGTGCAAATATGTTCATAGCAGCATTGTTTGTAATAGCCACAACCTGGAAACAACCTAGGTGCACCTCAATGGAAGAATGGATCAAGAAAGTGTGGATTATATACTCAGCGGTAAAAAAACAATGACATCTTGAATTTTGCATCCAAATGGATGGAAATAGAAAACACTATTCTGAGTGAGGTAACCCAAACCCAGAAAGATGATTATGGTATGTTGTCACTCATTAGTGTACCCTAGCCATGAAACAAAGTACACTAAGCTGTTAGCTCACAAGCCCAGAGAAGCCGAATAGCAAGGTGAACCCAAAGAAAGCATATACAGATCCTCCTGGAAGTTGGAAGCAAACATGATCATCAGGCAAAAGTTAGAAGCACGGGGGCAGGGATAGAAGTGGGCATTAGTGGGGTAGGGGAATGGGAGAGGGGGAAGGAGAAGGGAGAAGGACTGGGGAGAGCTTGGGGGAGTTGGAGAGTGAAGATGGAGGAAAGGTGAATATTGGAGAAGGGAATAAGATACCTACATTACGGGAGTCATTTTAGGACTGGCAAGATACTTGGCCCTGGAGGGGATCCAAGGTGTCCACGGGGATGTCCCCAGCTAGGTATTTGGGCAGCAGAGGAGAGGGTGCTGGAACTAGCCTTGTCCCAGGGTCACATTGATGAATATCTTGATCACCACCATAGAAATTTTGTCCGATGGATGGAGGTAGAGACAGAGACCCACATTCACATCAGAGCAATGGACCGAGCTCCCAAGTTCTAGTCGAGGGGCAGAAGGTGGGAGAAAATGAGCAAGAAAGTTAGTACTGTGAGGGGCTGGTCCACCTACTGAGACAGTGTGCCTGAACTAATGGGAGCGCACCAAATCCAGCTGGACTGGGACTGAACGAGCATATGATCAAACCAGACTCTCTGAATGTGGCGGCCAATGGGGGCAGACCGAGAAGCCATCCACAATGACACCAGGACCTATCTCTTCTGCATGTATTATCTTTTTGGGAGCCTAGTCTTTTTGAATGCACACCTTCCTAGGCTGGGATGGAGGGGGGAGGGCCTTGGACTTCCAACAGGTCAGAGCACCATGCCCTCTTTTAAGGAAGAAGGGGGAGGGAGGAGGGGGAGGGGAGTGGGGGAGGACTGGGAGAAAGGGAAGAAATGTAAAAATTTTATTAATTTTTTTTGAATGGAAAAAAATAAAAGAATATGGAAAAAAATAATGACATAATGACACACACACATACACAAATTTCCTCAGTATCCATTGTCATGTCCCCCTTTTCATTTCTGATTTTGTTAATTTGAATGTTCTCTCTCTCTGCCTTTTGATTAGTTTAGATATGGGTTTATCAATCTTACTGATTTTCTCAAAGAACCAGTTCTTTGTTTCATTGATTCTTTGTATTGTTTTCTGTGTTTCTATTTTCTTGATTTCTGACCTCAATTTGGTTATTTTGTGCCTTCTACTCCTCCTTGGTGATCTTGCTTCTTTTTGTTCTAGAACTTTCAGGTGTGCTGTTAAATCTCTAATGTGAGCTCTCTCTGTTTTCTTTAGATGGGAACTTAGTGTTATGAAATTTTCTCTTAGCAGTTCTTTCATAGTGTCCCATAGGTTTTGACATGATGTGCCTTCATTTTCAATGAATTCAAAGATTTTAATTCCTTTCTTTATTTCTTCCTTGATCCATGGATGGTTCAGTAGTTGACTATTCAGTTTCCATGAGTTTTTAGGCTTTCTGGGAGTAGTATTATTATTGAACTCTAATTTTACTCCAATGTGACCTGATAAGACACAGTAGGTTACTCCACTTTTTTTTTGTATCTGTGGATGTTTGCTTTGTTACTGAGTATGTGATCAATTTTAGATAAGTTACCATGAGATACTGAGGAAAAGGTAAATTCTTTTTTGTTTGGGTGGAATGTTCTATAAGTGTGGGTTAAGTGCATTTGATTCATTACATCTCTAAGTTCTCTTATTTCTCTGTTAAGTTTCTGTCTGGTTGGCCTGTCCATTGGTGAGAGAGGAATGTTGAAATCTACCATTAGAGTGAATGGTTTTATATGTGATTTAAGTTTAAGAAATATTTCTTTTACATATGTGGGTGCTTTTGTATTAGGGGCATAGATTTTCAGGATTGATACTTCATCTTGATGAATTGTTCCTGTTATGAGTATAAAATGTTCTTCTCCATCTCTTCTGATTGATATTAGTTTGAAATCAATTTTGTTAGATATTAGGATAGCCACACCCACTTGTTTCTTAGGACCGTTTGCTTGGAAAAACTTTTCCCAACCCTTTACACTGAGGTAGGGTCTGTCTTTGAGGTTTAGGTGTGTTTCTTGTATCCAGTAGAATGCTGGATCCTGTTTTTGTATCCATTCTCTTAGCCTATGTCTTTTCATAGGTGAATTGAGTCCATTAATATTAAGCGATATTAATGACCAGTGGTTATTAACTCCAATTATATTTTGGTAGTAGTGCTTATGTGTTTATTCTTTGGTTTATGCTGGTGGGAGGTTATCAAATGTCTGTGTTATTGTGGGTGTAGTTAGCTTCCTTGGGTTAAGGTTTTCCTTCTAGTACTTTCTGTAAGGCTGGGTTTGTGGATAAACATTGTTTAAATCTGATTTTGCATTGAATATCTTGTTTTCTCTATCAATGGTGAATTAACACTTTGCTGGGTATAGTAGTGGGTTTGTATTCATGGTATCTTAGTGTCTGCAGCACATCTATTCAACACCTGGCTTTCATGGTTTCAATTAAGAAGTCAGGTGTAATTCTGATAGGTTTACCTCTTTATGTTACTTGACCTTTTTCCTTTGGAGCTCTTAATATTCTTTCTTTATTCTGTATGCTTAGTGTTTTGATTATTATATGGCAAGGGTATTATTTTTTGATCCAGTCTATTTGGTGTTCTGTAAGCTTTTTGTACCTTCATAAGGATATCTTTCTTTGGGTTGGGAAAGTTTTCTTCTAAATTTTGTTGAATATAATTTCTGTTCCTTTGAACTGGATTTCTTCTCCCTCTTCTATCCCTATTATTCTTACATTTGGTCTTTTCATGGTGTTCAAGATTTCCTGAATGTTTTGTGTTAAGAATTTGTTGGATTTAATGTTTTCTTTGATCAATGAGTCTATTTTCTCTATAGTATCTTCAGCACCTAAAATTCTTTCTTCTATCTCTAGTATTCTGTTGGTTATACTTGTCCCTGTAGTTTCTGTTGTTTTACCCAGATTTTCCATATCCAGAATTCCTTCAATTTGTGTTTTCTTATTACCTCTATTTCTGTCTTCAAGTCTTCAACTGTTTTCTTCACCTGTTTTATTGTTTTTTCTTGGTTTTCTTGGGTTTCTTTGAGGGATTTATTAATTTCTTCCAGCTTTTTGTTTGTCTTCTCTTCCATTTCTTTAAGAAAATTTTTCAGTTCCTGTTTAAAGTTCTCCATCATTTTCATAAAATTATATTTAAAGTCATTTTCTTCTACTTCTTCTGGGTTAGGATGATCTAATCTTCCTGTTGAGTGTTTACTGAGTTCTAGTGTTACTATATTGCTTTTTAGGATGTTGGAGGGATTCTTGCATTGGTGCCTATCCATCTCTTCTTTCTTATGAGGCCTGCAGTGTCTTGGCTTCTTGGTCCAATCCTTGCTGTGGCTGTCTCTTGGGTCCCCTCAGTATTGGAGCAAACTGTGTAGCAAGCAGAGTTCTATGGAGCTTTCAGGGGCAATTTTTCAATTTTTTAATGTTGGAAAAAACTCTCTTTTTTAATTAATTCCCCCTTTTAAGAATTCCCAATTGTCCTATCAAATCTGTTGGGGATGTTGATGAAGATGTGAGACGTATTGTTGCTGCATAGAACAGTAAAAGCTTGACTGGATTTCAAGGCAGCTACCTAATTTGGCAGCAGCCTGAGAAGGGGGTTCAGGGAGAGCCCTTCCAGAGTGAAAAAAGAAAAACCTAGCTGGTAGGGAAGTGACTCCAGTTGGGTGCAGCTCCAGCCTACCAAACAGCTATTTTATGAATTCATACTCCAAATGTTGGGCATCAAATGTAGCATGAATAATAAAATCCTTGTGACAGATATTGGAGTTCAACCTGAAGATCAGAAAAGCAAAGCATCTAACTACTGGCTCTACTTCTAACTCAGACCAAAAATGGGTGAGAGTCTGTCTCCATGAATTCTGAAGACTCTACATCCACACTCCACACTTCAATGAATTTCTGTCTCTTTCCCCTTATATTCCTCTCTCTGCCCAGCCATATTGCTCCTGTCTCCACCTCTACAGTGCTGAGAGTAAAGGAGTTTGATCCCAAGTAATGGGATTACCTTTATGTGAACTCTGTTTCTCTTTTAGAGAGATTCAATCTTGTGTATCCTAGGGTGGCCTTGAACTAACAGAGATTCATCTGCCTCTGTCTCCTGAGTCCTGGGATTAAAGGTGTGTGCCACCACTCTGGCATGTATGGCTGACTAATATGACATATTTGCCCTCTTATCTTCAGGCAAGCATTATTTATTAAAACATAAATAGTATGCCATGCTACCATTAAGCTGTTAAAGTAATCTCTGGTCACATTGAGAAACAAATGATAGGATGTTCAAATCACCCAATCTTTGCTTTTATTTGATAAATTGCCTCAGTATCCATTTACAGGCTGGAGATATGCTCTGTGAGGCTGTTTCTATCAAACTTATCAGTTCCCACAATCTACATGATTATTCATTTAAAGCTTTCTTATTTTTCTTTTTGTAGGAGATGTGTCAGAAGCTACCAAATGTTCATAATAGAAAACAAGCATTTCAAACTTCATTGTGACCATCTCTTAGTAGGGAGTGTGCCACTTTCTCAAGATATGACTTTCAATTGGGCATTTGATGTGAATTTTCATTGACAATTCATTTGGAATGAGAAACATCATCAAAACTTACCTACAGCTGTGTCTATAAAAATATTTTCAGAAATGTTTAACTACAGAAGGAAGAGCTGCCTGTAATATGACTAGAATTATCCCATAGAGTAGGGCCTACATTGAGATGAAGGGGAAAGTTAGCCAAGTAACTAAGTAACAGAAATTCATCCCCCTACTTCCTGTTGCTACAGTGGGGCCAGCCACTTCATTATTCTGTCACTATGACTTCTGATCATGATGGGATGCATCCAAAAAATGTAAACTAAAAATAAGCCCTTACTTTTTAAAATTACTTCTGTCAAATGTCTTATGTAGGAATGGGAAAAGTTACTAACAGAAAGTTAGTGTCCTGAGTGGGGTTGTTGCTGTTGTAAACCTGATCCTCTGTTTCTCAGGTCCTTATAGCTGTTGTTGTGGTAAACCTGACCCTATTATTCTCAGATCCTTGTAGCTGTTGCTATGATGATTCTGACGCTGTTGTCCATGAGTCTGTGGGGCAACTTTATAGATAGAATATCAATAACTTTGAAACTTCAATCTAGAAAAGCACTAAAATGTTTTAATTGGAGTTTTATTGGATCATTTGATGGAAGTTTGAGATATCAGAGTATTGAAATAAATGTGGATGCATTCATGAGGTTTTAGAAGGGAACATGGGTTCAAATGGAAATTAATTGTTTTGGTTAGGGTTTCTTTTACTGTAATAAAAGACCAAAATCAACTTGGTTAAGAAAGGGTTTATTTCACCTCAAATCATGTAGACATTTGTCAAAGAAAGTCATAGCAAGAACTCAAGGCAAGAAATCGGAGGCAGGAACTGATACAAAGGCTATGGTAGAGTACTACTTACTGACTTTTTCCTCATAGCTTGTTCAACCAGATTTTTTATAGCACCTTGGACTATCCCAGGAAGGGCACCACTAATAGTGGAATGAGCCCTTACACAGCAAACATCAATGGAGAAAAATGCTCTACAGATTTGCCTACACTTAACCTTATGGAGGCATTTTCTCAATTAAGATTCTTTTTTCTAAGATAACCCTGACTTGTGGCAAGTTGATGCAAAACTAGCCATCATATTAGGCTAGAGACCATTGATTTTACACTATGGGGGGTATCTCAAAACTAAAACCAAAAACCCAAAAAACTGACTCCATTTTGCCCATGTCCTGAGAACTTGTGTGAGCCTGAATTAAAAAACAATGAATTAATTTGCTTAGTTTTAGATCTCAAATCTGAGACAAAGACTAACTGGGGTGCCTATTAACATATCAAAGTGACATGATCTCTCAGTACCCTGGCATATCCCATAGGGACTAGACTGGGCTTTTCCTTCCCTTCTCTGAATCCTGTATAACCTAGCCTCTTGGCCTCTTTGACTTTTTGCCACTGATCTTGGTTCCTACTCTCTTATCCTCTTGATTCCTGTCTTTCTCCTTTCCCTTTCTCCTTACATGGCCTGGTTCAGTCTGTTGAGTATGTTCCATCTGGATTCTTCCAGATACCTCTACTCTTTGCCTGTGCTCTCCCTTATATCTATAATAAAAAACCACAACCCCATAGGAAGTCAGGTCCTCCTTTTATTACATTTTTTTTAAAAGTTATTTGTCAGAGGACATGTCAATATAGTTATACTTGTTGCTTTTCTTTTGCTTTGCTTTGAAATATCATGTCCAAGGCAACATATAAAAGAAAACATGCAATTGGCTTACTTCCAGAGAGTGGGATATCATGATTGTATAGTAAAGGCATGGTTGCAGGAACAAATGAGTGTTCACATCTTCAACTTCAATCAGAGAACATACTAGAGATGGCAGGAGGTTCTTGAAACCTCAAGACAGCCTCCAGTGACACACCTCCTTTAACAAGGCCTTACCTGCTAATCTTTTCACAATAGTTCCATCGAATGGGGACCAAGAGTCTAAGAGTTTCTATTGCTGTGAAGAGACAACATGACCATGGCAACTATTATAAAGGAAAATATTTAGTTGGGGTGGTTTACAGCTTCAGAGGATTATTCCATTACTATTATGGTAGGACATGACAGAATGCATGTAGACATGGTGCTGGAGAAGAAGCTGAGAGTTCTATGTCTTGATCTACAAGCAATAGAAGAAGATAGTGTGCCATGCAGGGAATAGTTTGAGCATATGAGACTTCAAAGCCCACCTCCACAGTGACATACTTCCTCCTCCTCCAATAAGCCACATGTACTACAATGAGGCTACACCTTCTATTGGTGACACTTATGGGTGAAGCATTCAAACACAAGAATCTATGTGATCCATATCTATTTAAACTATCACACCAAGTATTCAAATATGTGAGTCTGGAGGTAATTCTCATTTAAATGACTATAGAAAGGGAATGTTTATTCTGTGCCACTATAGCTAGAAGTCTATCACTTGTTTTTTCTAATTATTAGAAGGATACACAATAGAGATTTTTTGAGTCTCAGGGAAGAGTTAGGCATATAGACTTTTTAACATTACTGGAGTTGTCAAATATCATGGGTATTTTAGAGATGCATCTAGTGCATTTAATATGGTTCAATTAAAATAAGACTTTAGGGGTTAGGGTAGAATGTGATAATTTTCAGTATTGTGTTTGAATGTCAGGTTGACAAGGAGTAATTGGTGCTACAGACTCTTCACTATCAAGTTAACTGAATGTAGAATCACTATGGAAACACACATATAGGTATGCATATTAGGGTATTTTCACTGAGTTTTAACTGAGGGAAAAGAACCATGCTGAATGTGAATAGTACCATTCCATGGATTGGGATTCTAGGCTGAAAATGTAGAAAGCAAACTGAGAAACAATTTTTATCTCTCTCTCAGCTTTCTGACTTCTTTGATAGCAGACTGTACCCTCCAACTGTGAACCTCATGTTTCTGCCATGATAAACAGTATCTTCAAACTGTGACCCAATGAAGCTTTTCTTCTTGAATTCTTTTTGTCATGAATTATCTCACAGCAATAGGAATACTAATACATGCAGGGATTACTTATTTGGATGACAGTTAAGTTATTGCAATAATGTAAATGACTTTATAAATATTTCTCATATGTTTGGAGATGATAGTGTTGTAGATTATTCCTGTAAATATCTCTTTTGTATTTTATTTTGTTTATTTTTGAGATTGTATTTTAATTACAACATTCCTTTTTTTCCTAACGTATTTCCAAACTCTCCAATATATCCTTCCCCATTCTTCTTCAAATTCAAGGCCTATTTTTAATCATCAACTATTATTGTATACATTATACACATTATATATTATACATACTTTACCAATTATATGCATAGATACATTTTATATACATATGTATATTTACCAATGTAACTTGTAGAGCCTACTTGTATGTGGGTTTGCAGGGCTGACCATTTGGCACAGGAAAACCAATTGGTGTTTTCTTAGCTGGGGAGTGCTACCTCTCCTGTTTCTAGCTTTACTCAGTTGTTTGTAGTTCTTTGTATGGGATTGAGGCCTCTTGGTTCTTCCCCATGCAGTTTGGCATATTTGTTGGTGTCCTCTTTGTTTACCTCACATTTGGATAATCATGTTAGTGAGACTTTATGGATATAGCTTCTGACTATATCCATATAGTCAGTGTTACTAGGAGACACAATCTCACAGCAAAGTTCATGATCCTCTAGATCTTACAATCTTTCCACCCCCTCTTCTTCAATGTTCACCGAGCTTTATGTGTGTGGGGGAATGTTTTATAGACTCATGCATTTGGACTTGGCTCTACAATTCTGCATGTTGATTGGTTGTGGCTTTCCATAGCAGTCTCTTTGTGTTGCAAAGAGAAGTTTCCCTAATGAGTGATGAAGACTACACTTATCTGTGGGTATAAGGAAAAATATTTATAGATTATTGGTAAGGATTGTGTTGGTTTGGTAAATTAGTAGTTGTAGATTCTTCAATAACCATGATTTCACTAGCACTAATTAATCGGCTTTGTTTCCAGTACCAATTATGATATCTCTCTTGTTGAATGGCAAGTCCAATTAGAGAGCCATTGGTTATCAATAAGATATGTGTGTAACTACTGTGCCCATAGGTTTGTTATGCCATGCTGATCATGATGTGGTTCATAGGCACAATACCTGAGTGGTACTATATGTTGCTTTTCTTTTGGAAGCTTACCTTATGATTCTATTATCAGGAAAACTAACCTTACGGAGCTTTCAGGTCAGTTCCTACTCAGGGACTTCTCATACTTATTTTTGCAGTATATCTTACCTTCAGCAATAGGAACTTACTCTCAGTCCCTGGGGGATTACCAAGGATGTCAGCAGTAGACTATATGTTTTAGGAGTCTCTTAGATAGCCCTGGCAATGTTGTAGGTTTTAATCAAACATGTTTCATAAAAGAAGTATGTGGGGTTACTGCTAATGTTTGTAAGATACTTCATAATGGAGACACTTGAAACTTTCCACATATTGCTGTTCAGAATACTATAGTGATGTCATAGCTAGCATCCAGTTTCTTAGAAAGATTCTAAGACTTCTGGATTCTCTGTGCCTCATCTTGACAGATGAAAATTAGAAGATTTAATAGTGTCTCATGGTACTTAAAATATTATCAACTTCACTTTCCCCAGTGATTTCCCAAAGTTGCATTCTTAGCAGGACTATTAAATGGCTCCAGTACTGAACAGCCTTCCTTTACATCCCATCATCCCCTGGAATACTCCATGATCAGGGGAGATTTTTCTGTCAAGTTATAAATGAGGTTATGTCTGTTCTCCCTGGACTCTTGATCTCATCTTCGTTAGATGTAGTTATGAGATCACAATCTTAGTTTCTGAGGTTTGATTAGGCATGCATACTGAGTCCTCTTTGCCTTGTGGGATATGTATGCTGCTGGTGGCCATATCAAAGGAGAAACAGATAGCAATTGACTTCAGGGGATTGACCCACCAGGAAACAAAACCCTGATGAGTGAGAATTGGATAGGCAAGCTCCTGAGAGTCTCATCCTCAGAATATTTCTAACTACTGCTGTTTCTTTGCATGATTGCCACTGTCATTTTTCTCTGGTATCTGGCAAGATGTAAATGGGTGTGGGGAGATTCCCCACTGTCCTTAATGTAGTATGATCATCTCTTGGAAATATCCCATTCTACTGGATATTTTTACCTGTGGATTATTATGAAAATATTTTCTTCCACAGTTGTATTGTTTAACTGAAGCAATGGTTTCATACAATATAGTGTACTTTAAGTATGATTTTGTTGATAGAGGGTTTTTAATAAATATAGTAAGCAATTATGACAGATGTTAGCTTTGTGGAAAAATTAACATTGCAAACATAGGATAAAATGTTGCCCTTGTCTCTTTATCAGAGGATAAAGAATAAAACAAGGAAATGTAGACAGTAAGAACACATGAGTTCCTATTGAGGAGCTGTATAAGACTGTGTCTTAGGCTAATGATTAAAAGAACCAGTTGAGTCCCAGTTAAATTCTTTTAATCTTAATATTGGGAGATGTGTTCACAGATTTCAGTGTGCAACATAGCTGAAACAAAGCCTTGACAATAACTTAAGGTTAGAATAAGATGTTTATGTCAAATAGCTTTGAGGTGAAAAACCCAGGAAGGCAATCTAAAGTTTTAGAAAGTTGAGTGAGGGACTCATTAAGGTCAGGGAACAAAAACAAAGCAGCCCAATTGTTATTAGCTGATATACCTTCCTTGCTAGGATTGGTTGGTGATCAAAGATGATGATTAATGCCTAATAGACTACAGTGTCAGCACATGATGCTATGCTACCCAAATACAGGTAAAACTATTGATATCTTTACTGTTAAGGCTGAGTACAAAAGTTATTACACTCAGTGGACAAAACATAAGTACTGGATACTTTGTATTATCCCATTTACAAAATAAATAAAACGAGTTATTAATTAATTAATAATGATGGAAAGCAGATGTATGAGTGTTTGAAATACATACATACATACATACATACATACATACATACATATATATCCGAATAAGAGGTATCAATGCATAGAAACCCTTTGCCTGTGGTGAACTTGCTTCCGATTCTGTTTGTAATGATGAGTTCATGCTTGCATATGTATGCTAAAATACAGCAAACAGTATGTGCTTCAGTTTTATTCTATGGCAATTGTAATTCAATGTAGTTGCCTAAATAAGCAATCAAGAAGAAAACCAAACCAAATTAGACCACACTGTCCTACTTACCCCCACCTCATTACTGCACTTGAAATCATGCATTATTTCACAGGTCAGAATCCTTAGGAAATCACAGCCCTCATGGAGGGAGATTCCAAAGATATTTTATTTGTGGCTGAACTGGTTCTGTTAATTGCAACTGAACTGTCATGTTTACAGGAGTAAGAGCTACCTTGTAGCTTCAGACCCACAACTGTCTATGTGCCACTCAATTGAACAATTTGATTAGCAATGCATCCCTCCCTCCATGCAGATCCAAGATTTGAATAAAAAGAGCAGACTATGAGAAGGTGCTTCACTCACCACAAAACATGCTGCTTGTTCTCATGTGTTGTGGACAGAGAGGTGCAGCCACGACCATTTGCTGCTGCCAGTTCTCAGCACAGTATTTGTCCCAATTAAAAAATGGGGTAAGGATCTGAATAGAGAATTCTCAACAGAGGATGTTCGAATGGCCAAAAGATACTTAAGGTCATGTTCAACTTCCTTAGCAATCAGGGAAATGCAGATCAAAACAACTTTGAGATACCATCTTACACCTGTCAGAATGGCCAAAATCAAAAACACCAACGATTCCCTATGCTGGAGAGG
>PVIU01033501.1:0-12341 GCA_004026605.1 Ondatra zibethicus
CTAAACAGAGAACTCTCAACAGAGGAATCTAAAATGGCTGAAAGACACTTAAGGAAATGTTCAACATCCTTAGTCATCAGAGAAATGCAAATCAAAACAACTCTGAGATTCCATCTTACTCCTGTAAGAATGGCCAAGATCAAAACCACTGATGACAACTTATGCTGGAGAGGCTGTGGAGAAAAGAGAACAGTCCTGCATTGCTGGTGGGAATGCAATCTGTTACAACCCCTATGGATGTCAGTGTGGTGATTTCTCAGAAAATTAGGAAACAACCTTCCTCAAGACCCAGTAATAGCACTTTTGTGTATATACCCAAAAGATGCTCAATCGTGCCACAAGGACATGTGCTCAACTATGTTCATAGCAGCTTTATTTGTCATAGCCAGAAACTGGAAACAACCTAAATGCCCCTCGACTGAAGAAAGGATAAAAAAATGTGGTACATTTACACAATGGAGTACTACATAGCAGAAAAAAATAACGACAGCCTAAATTTTGCAGGAAAATGGATGGAACTAGAAAGCATTATTTTGAGTGAGGTAACCCAGACACAGAAAGACAATTATCACATGTACTCACTCATAGGTGGATTTTAAACATAAGGCAAAGAAAACCATTTTACAAACCACAATCCCAGAGAATTTAGACAACAATATGGACACTAAGAGAGACATACATAGATATAATCTACGTGGGAAGTAGAAAGTATAAAAAGACAAGATCTCCTGAATAAATTGGGAGCATGGGGACCTTGGGGGAGAGTTGAGGGAGGGAGGGGTGTGGCAGGGAGGGAAGCAGAGAAAAATAAAAAAAATTAAAAAAAAGAAATATCTTAAGGAAATACTTGAATTGTTATTAGACAAGTGTAAGTACTTCTTAACATTATAGATGAACCCTAAACATTTAACAATAATTCTTCCATCTTGATTTAGCACCACATTCAAATATTGATGTATACTCTCACTATTATATAGGTATGCTTTAGTTGTGGACAGTTGAAATGTAAAGTATCACTTCATTAAAATCATTCTAGGAATTTTCTACCATAGGCAATTTCAAACCTTTAATTTTAGTTTCATTTATATAGCAGTGATTTGGTATGACAAATTGAAATATGAATGCTTTTTGTATATAAAATAAAAGAAACTTCACAATATAATGACCATTTGGACTTCCCAGTGAAATTGGTGTATGGTTGTTTGCAACAACTAATCAACACAAATTCATTTTCTATGTAGGAAACTTGGCTTCGGGTTGAGGAGATGAAATAATGAAAAGATTAATACTTTTTGATCTTGTGAAACTTTTACTATCTAGGAAGAAGGAACCTGAAATACTAATTTCATATAATTTGGACACTGAATTTTTAAATCTGTGATTTTGTTAACTTTGAACCATCAATATCTTTATAGCCTCATTCTTTGTAAATGCTTTCAATTTATCTTACTAGCATTTTCTATTTTATGGCATATCCTTATTACTGAATTGAAAACTTTATAAAGGACTATACATGAGACATTCTCTCTTCCATGTTTTATGTAATTTATACAATAGAGGCCTTTTCAAAACATCTAAGTAGCCAAGAGACATGAGAAATCATCTATGAAATTCTCTTTTGCAGTATGTAATTGTCATTGTAGTTCACTTCCTCCATCCTTTGTCTATCCCTTAACCTTGGAACGGTATGGAATCATTAAGAAAAAAGCACAAAGAAGCAGTCTGGAATAAAGTAAGATTTATTTTGTGATACCATGTACTGTCATCATTTGTAAAAGAAAGTTGGTTTGGTCTACTCCTGCCTCTTTTTAATTTAAAGACTCTTAAACTCTTCTAGTAATTAACAGAATTGGTTTTATTTTCCTTTATAGAAAATCCATGACTGTAGATTGATGGTTTTTGACTATTGTGACACTTTTGAAGACTTGATCCTAATTAATAAGGAACCTAAAGTCTATCAGAGGTGGGTACTGTGTGCACTAAAACAGGATGAGGAGGCAAAGGTAAAGTTTACATTGTCTTTAGTAGAATACATTTAATGACACTCTATGTTCTGAAAATAGCCCCTTTCATATATTTTGACTTTTGTTAGAATTGTATAGTCTTTATATCCATAATCATAGGTTAATAAAAGAAATGAGAGATTGATGCTTGTTCTGGAAAATATTTAAACCTTAATGTTAAATTAAAATATGAGATAAGAATTGATTTATTATTAAATTAATTAAAATATGAGAAAAGGAAACAGATCTAAAGGTAACATCAATTTTTACATATTAAAATAATATATAATTTGATCATGAAAGATTGAAAAAAGAGGGCAAAAGCCAAACTTTGACAATGTTGATATGTTTTCAAAACACAGGTAGATAGAATATATGATTGTTCATGTACACACTTTCTTCTGAAATTAATTCAAAATATTTAGTGTTGTAATAATGAGAAACAGGATACAAGTCTTTATTTTTTATTTGATCCACAAATAGTATGTCCTCATGCTCCTGGTTAATAAATTATTAATATTTAAATATCCTCATATCTGCTATTTTGTGTTATAAGTGATGGTCTCTATAATTCTGTTTTGCGTTTACTGATGATTTAGTTTATACTATGTGAGATACTATTTTGAAACAAGGGCCAAACACTTTGTCTTATATAAAATCTTTTACACAGCAATTGGTATGAACCTACACATCTGTATGTGTATGTTGAAATATTTGCTTATAAGGATATGATCATATATTTATTATTTTGTTTTAAAAAACAAGCTATGTTTTCTCATTTTACATAACAATCCCAGTTCCCACTCCCTTCCCTCATCCCATTCCCTTCACCTATCCCCTCACCCCACCCCTTATCCCCTCTTCAGAGAGGGAAAGGCACATTGCTTTAGGAAAAGTCCAAGTCTATCCCTAATATATCTAGGCTGAGAAAGGTATCCATCCAAAGAGAATAGGTTCCAAAAAAGCCAGTACAAGCAGTAGGGATAAATCCTGGTGCTACTGCCAGTGTTCCCACAGTCTGCTCCAGCCATACAACTGTCACCTACATTCAGAGGGAATAGTTTTTTTCTCTGTCCAGCTAGAGTTGGTGAGCTCCCATTAGCTCAGGTGAACCATTTCAATGAGTGTCCCCATAAAGGTCTTGACCTCTTTGCTCATATTCTCAATCTTCCCACTCTTCTACTGGACTTTGGGAGCTCAGTCCAATGCTCCAATGCAGGTCTCTGCCTCTGTTTCCATCAGTTGCTAGATGAAGGTTCTATGGTGATATTTAAATATTCATGACTCTGACTACAGGGCAAGGCCAGTTCAGAGACCCTCTCCTCTATTGCTTAGGGTCTTAGCTGGGATCATCCTTGTGGATTCCTGGGACTTTCTCTAGTACCAGGTCTCTTGCTAGCCTCTAATGGCTTCCTCAATCAAAATATATCTTTCCTTGTTCTCATCTTTTTCCTTCCTCCATCTCAACTATCCTGTTCCCTCAAGTTATCCTCCCCTTCTCCTCCTGTCTTCCCCTTCTTCCCTCTCTACTTCCTCGACCCCCATGCTAGCAATTTTGTCAGGCAATCTTGTCTATTTTCCCTTTCCAGATGGATCTATGTATGTTTTTCTAAGAGTTTACCTTGTTAGTTAGCTTCTCTAGGATCATCAATTATAAGCTCAATATCCTTTGTTTACAGCTAGTATCCACTTATGAGTGAATACATACCATATTTATCTTTCTGGGTCTGGTTCTGGGTTACATAACTCATGATTTTTTTTCTAGTTCCATCCATTTGCATGCAAATTTCAAGATGTCAATGTGTTTGTTTTACCACGAAGTAGTACTCTAATGTGTAAATATGCCATATTTTCTTTATCTGTTCTTTGGATGAGGGGCATTTAGGTTGTTTATAGATCCTGGCTATTACAAATAATGCTGCTATTGAACAAATTTCCCTGTAGAATGATTGTGCATCTTTTGGGTATATGCCCAAGAGCGGTATTGCTGGGTCCTGAGGTAGGTTGATTCCCAATTTTCTGAGAATCTGCCATAATGATTTCCAAAGTGTTTGTACAACTTTGCATTCCCACCAGAAATAGAGGAGTGTTTCCCTTAATCCACATCCTCTCCAGCATAAGCTATCATTAGTGTTTTTAATCTTAGCCATTCTAACTGGTGTAAGATGGTATCTCAGAGTTGTTTTGATTTGCATTTCATTGATGGCTAAGGATGTTGAACATTTCCTTAAGGGTCTTTAGACCATTTGAGATTCTTCTGTTAAGATTTCTCTGTTTAGTTCTGTACCCCATTTTTTAATTGGATCATTTGGAATTTTGATGTCTAATTTCTGGAGTTCTTTATATATTTTGGAGATCAGACCTTTGTCTGATGTGGGGTTGGTAAAGATCTTTTCCCATTCAGTAGATTGCTTTTTTGTCTTATTGACTGTGTCCTTTGCTTTACAGAAGCTTCTCAGTTTCAGGAGGTCCCATTTATTTATTGTTATTCTCAGTGTCCATGCTATGGGTGGCATAATTAGGAAGTGATCTCCTGCACCCATGCATTGAGGGTGAGTTCCCACATTGTCTTCAATCAGATTTAGTGTGGTCAGATTTATATTGAGTAAACTTATTTACTATGTTTAGATAAGTTTCTTGTATCCCTAATCTCTCCATCACCATTATTATGAAGGGAGTTTGGATTTTGTCAAATACTTTTACAACATTGAATGAGATGATCATATGGTTTTTTTTCTTTCAGTTTATTTATATGGTGCATTACATTGACAGATTTTTGTGTGTTGAACTATCCCTGCATCTCTGGGATGAAGCTGATTCGATCATGGTGGATGATTTTTTTTAACATGTTCTTGGATTTCGTTTACCCATATTTTATTGAATATTTTTGTATCTATGTTCATGAGTGAGAGTAGTCTGTAATTCTCTTTCTCGATTGAGTCTTTGTATGGTTTTGATATCAGAGTAACTGTAGCCTCATTGAAAAGAGTTTGGCAATGTGGAACACGTTGAGGAGTGTAGGTAATTGCTCTTCTTTAAAGTTCTGATAGAATTCTGCACCATCTAGCCCTGGGCTTTATTTTTGTGGTGTTTGATGCCATTTTCTATTTCCTTGCCAGTTATAGGTCTATTTAAAATGTTCACCTAGTCTTGATTTGATTTTGGTATGTGGTACCTATCCAGAAAATTGTCCATTTATTTTATGTTTTCCAAATTTGTGGAGTACAGATTTTTGTAGTATGACCTACATATTCTCTGGATTTCCTCAGTGTCTGTTCTTATGTCCCCCTTTTCATTTCTTATTTTTATTGCTTTATAAATAATACCTTTCAAAATTTCCACCTCCTCCCATTTCCCTTCTGCTCCCCCACTCACCCTTCCTCCTCCCCCTCCAGTCCTAAGAGAAGGAAGGGTACCCTACCCTGTGGGAAGTCCAAGGCCCTCCATCCAGGCCAAGGAAGGTGTGCATTCAAACAGACTAGGATCCCAAAAAGCCAGTACATACAGTAGAAACAAATCTCAGTGCTATTATCATTGGCTTCTCAGTCACCCCCATTATTAGCCACATTCAGAGAGTCCAGTTTGATCATATGCTCGTTCAGCCCGGTCCAGCTGGATTTGTTGAGCTCCCTTTAGATCAGGCACACTGTCTCAGTGGGTGTACCAACCCCTAGTGGTCCTGACTTCCTTGCTCATCTTCTCCATCCTTCTGCTCTTCATCTGGACCTTGGGAGCTCAGTCCATTGCTCTGATATGGATGTGGGTCTCTGTCTCTATCTCGATCCATCAGACAAAATTTCTATGGTGATATGCAAGATAATCATCAGTGTGACTATGGGACAAGGCTAGTTCAGGCACCCTCTCTGCTGCCCAAGAACCTAGCAGGAGACATCCCCGTGGACACCTGGGATCCCTTCTAGAGCCTAGTCTCTTGCCAACCCTAAAATGCCCCCTTAATGTAGATATCTTCTTCCCTGCTCCAATATCTGTCCCTTCTCCATCTCCACCCTCCCACTCCCCCAAGCTCTCCCCAGTCCTTTCCTTCTTCCTTTTCCTTTCCCCTTTCCCCTTCCCCCAACCAAAACCCCATCCCTAACCCCACTCCCGTGCTCCCAACGTTTGTCCAGCAATCTTGTTTTCTTTCAGTTTCCTGTCCTGGAATATCTTGTTTTCTCCATCGATGGTGAAAGAAAGCTTTGTTGGGTATAGTAGTCTGGGCTTGCATCCATGGTCTCTTAGTGTCTGCAGCACATCTATCCAAAAGCTTCTGGCTTTCATGGTTTCCATAGAGAAGTCGGGTGTAATTCTGATAGGTTTACCTCTATATGTTACTTGCCCTTTTTCCTTTGCAGCTCCTAATATTCTTTCTTTATTCTGTATGTTTTGTGTTTTGATTAATATATGGTGAGGAGATTTTTTTTGTGATCCAGTCTATTTGGTGTTCTGTATGCTTCTTGTACCTTCATAAGAATATCCTGCTTTACGTTGGGAAAGTTTCCTACTATAATTTTGTTGAATATATTTTCTAGGCCTTTGAGCTGTAATTCTTTTCTTCTTCTACTCATAGTATTCTGAGGTTTGGTGTTTTCATGGTGTCCCAGATTTCCTAGATGTTTTGTGCTAAGAATTTATTGGATTTGCTGTTTTCTCTGATCAATGAGTTTATTTCCTCTATAGTATCTTCAGCACCTGAGATTCTTTCTTCTATCTCTTGTATTCTGTTGGTTATACTTGTCTCTGTAGTTCCTGTTCGTTTACCCAGATTTTCCATATCCAGCCATCCCTTGTTTTCTGTTTTCTTTATTGCCTCCATTTTGGCCCTCAAGTCTTGAACTGTTTCCTTTACCTGTTTGATTGCTTTTTCTTGGTTTTCTGGGGTACCTTTGAGGTATTTATTAATTTCTTCTAACTTTTTGTTTGTTTTTTCATCCGTTTCTTTAAAGGAGTGTTTCACATCCTGTTTAAGGGCCTCTATTATTTTCATAATGTTACATTTAAACTTGATCTCTTCTACTTCTTCTGGATTAGGGTGTTCAAGTCTTCCTGTTGTGTATTCGCTGGATTCTGGTGTTATCATGTTGCTTTTCAGGTTGTTGGAGGAATTCTTGCATTGGCGCCTGCCCATCTCTTCCTTCAAATGTGGCCAGGAGAGTCTTGACGTCTTTGTCCAATCTTTTCTGTGACTGACTGTGTACTTGGGGCATTTTCTTGGTCTGCCCTCTCTTAGGTCCCCTGAGCACTGGAGCTGGCTCTCAGATCTCTGCCCTGAAGCAGGCTGTGCTGGTGGATCTAAGGACCCCACAGATGGAAAGGGGTGCTTGGGAGGCAAGATGGGATGGGATAACTAGAGAAAGCCAGTAGCTGGAGAGACACCCAGCTGAATGGCAAGAAACATTTAAGGAAATGGAGGGGGCTGTACTCTGTTCCTGGGACCGTCCAGCTGGGCAGGCACACACTTACCCCTCTGGATGGATCTCCTCAGTACAGGAGCAGGGACTCTTGCTGGGCCAAGGACCTGGCAGACAAAAGGGCAGGCTGTGGGGGTGGGCAGGGTCCTGTGGAATAAAGAAGCCCTTGCAACCAGAGCTGGAGGGGGCCTGTACTCTATTCCCAGAACCATCCTGCCAGGCCCCCCTTTTCATTTCTGATTTTTTAATTTGGATATTCTCTTTCTGTCTTTTGATTAGTTCAGGCAATGCTTTGTCTACTTGATGATTTTTTCTTTGTTTCATTGATTATTTGTATTATTTTCTTTGTTGTTATTTTATTGATTTCAGCCCTCAATTTGATTATTTCTTGTCTTCTACTCCTCCTGGGGGAGTCTGCTTCTTTTTGTTCTAGTGTGTTCAGGTGTGCTGGTAAGTCACTAGTGTGAGCTTTTTCCACTTTATTTAGGCACTTAGTGCCATGAACTTTCCTCTTAGCAATGCTTTCATTGTGTCCCATAGGTTTGGGTACATTGTGCCTTCATTTTCACTGAATTCTAGGAAGTCCTTAATTTCTTTATTTCTTCCTTGACCCAGGTGTAGTTAAGTAGAATATATTTTTTTTAATTTCCATATGTTTGTGGGCTTCCTGAAATGAGTGTTGCTTTTGAATTCTAATTTTAAATCATGGTGATCCAATAAAATAGTGTGTTACTCCAATTTTTTTGCATCTGTTGAAGTTTGCTTTGTTAACGAGTATGTGGTCAATTTTAGAGAAGGTTCCATGAGGTGCTGAGAAGAAGGTATACTCGTTGATGTTTGGGTGGAATGTTCTGTAGATGTCCGTTAAGTCCATTTGAATCATGATATATGTTAGTTCTTTTATTTCTCTATTAGGTTTCTGTCCTGTCCATTGGGGAGATTAAGGCATTGAAGTCTCCTGTTTGTGTGTGGGGTTTCATGTGCAATTTAAGCTTTAATAATGTTTCTATTAAGCATGTGAGCACTATCGTATTCGGTGCATAGATGTTTAGGATTGAGACTTCATCTTGATGGATTTTTCCTGTGATGAGTGTAAAGTGTCCTTCTTCATTTCTTTTGATTTATTTTAGTTTCAAGTCTATTTTGTTAGATAGTAGGATAGCTACATCTGCTTGTTTTGTTGGTCCATTTGATTGAAAAGTCTTTTCCCAACCATTTACTATGAGATAATGTCTGACTTTGAGGCTGAAGTGTGTTTCTTGTATACAGCAGAAGGATGAATCCAGCTTTTGTATCCATTCTTAGCCTGTGTCTTTTTATAGGTGAATTGAGCCCATTGATATTGAGAGGTATTGATGAACAGTGATTGTTAATTCCTGTTATTTTTTGATGGTAGTGTGTGTGCTTCCCTTCTTTGGGTTTTATTGGTGTGAGTTTATCTGTTTTCTTTGTTTCTGTGGGTACAGTTAACTTCCTTGGTTTGTGGTTTTCCTTCTAGTAGTTTCTGTAGGACTGGATCTGTGGATAGGTATTGTTTAAATCTGTTTTTGTCATTGAATATCTTGTTTTCTCCATTAATGGTGATTGAGTACTTTTCTGGGTATAGTAGTCTGGGTTTGCTTCTGTGGTCTCTTAGTATAGGCAACACATCTATCCAGAAACTTCTGGCTTTCATGGTTTCCATTGGGAATTCGGAATTGTAATTCTGATAGGTCTACCTTTATATGTTACTTGAACTTTTTCCTTTGTAGCTCTTAATAGTCTTTCTTTATTCTGTATGTTTTGCATTTTGATTATTATATGGTGAGGTAACTTTCTTTTTTATCCAGTCTATTTGGTGTTCTGTAAGCTTCTTGAACCTTTATAAGGATATCCTTCTTTAGGTTGGGAATGTTTTCTTCTATGATTCCATTGAATATATTTTCTGTGCCTTAGAGTTAGAGTTCTCCTTTTACTATCCCTATCATTCTAAGGTTTGGTGTTTTCATGGTGTCCCAGATTTCCCGGTTGTTTTGTGTTAAGAATTTGTTGGATTTAATGTTTTCTTTGACCAATGAATCTATTTTGTCTATAGTATCTTCAACCCCTGAAATTCTCTCTTCCATCTCTTGTATTCTGTTGGTTATGCTTACCTCTATAGTTTCCATTCATTTTCCCAGATTTTCCATATCCAGAATTCCCTTTGTTTGTGTTTTCTTTATTGCCTCTATTTTAGACTTCAATTCTTGAAATGTTTGCTTCACCTGTTTGATTGTTTTTCTTGCATTTCTTTGAGAGATTTATTTTTCTTCCAATTTTTTGTTTGTCTTTTCCTTCATTTCTTTGTGCAAGTTTTTTATTTCCTCTTTAAAGGTCTCCATCATCTTCATAACGTTATGTTTAATTTGTTTTCTTCTGCTTCTTCTGGGTTAGAATGATCAAGTCTTGTATTATCACTGGGTTCTGGTGTTACTATGTTTTTTTTTTAGGCTTTGAATGAATTCTTGCATTGGCTCCTATCCATCTCTTCCTACAATTGATGCCAGCAGTGTCTTTCCATCTTAGTCCAATCCTTTAGGTGGCTGCCTCTGTCTTGGTCTGCTATGCACTGTCTGTGTCTCAGGGAATTTGGAGCAGCCTACATGCAGGAAACTTATCTGCTGGCTGAATATAGAACCTGAGGAAGGTTGGGGAGCAGCTTGAGGTTTTGCCCCTGTATGGAGGGCCTCGAGAGCAGGGTGTCCTGCTGGGTGGTTGTTCACTCACCTATTGATCCTCTTTGTGTAATAGCCAACTGTATTTCAGAGTTCCACTGAGGTTGCTGGAGGGATAGGCAAGTTTTGGGGCAGGGTAGTACTTGTAGCTTGCAGGGTCCAATGGTCTAGATGGAGGTAATCGAGTAGCCTACCTGCAAAAATCTCTCCTGATAGCTGGCTAGGAAAGCTGAAGCAGGTGGGGGAGGGGGCCCAGGGCTTTGCCCTAGTGTGGAGGGCCTAGAGAGTGGGGTGTCCCACCAGGTGGCTTGTCACTCATCTTGTGGTCCTCTCTGTATAGTAGCAGACTGTGTTTCCTATTTTCTATGGTTTTAAGTATTAATCTTTCATAGCAGTGACTATGTTTTTAATCTTGAAAAATTTAGGCCTGTGCCTCTATAGAATAATTTCATATAGAAAGATGAGTACACTTATTATACAGTGTATTCCCTAGTAATAGCACATACTAATGTTCACTAAATTTCCTTTGCTCATTATATTATGACTGATTTAAAAGAATATAACTGCTACCTTTTGGATTTTACAGTTATGACTTGCCTTATTTCCCATATTAGTAGGGAATGGATATATGTTTTCTATATTTACTTTTAAACAATTATAATTCTTGGAATTCTTTTGGTTTTTGAAGAGGAAAGAGAAGGGGGTAGATTTGAGATAGATGGGAGGTAGGGGAGGAGCTGGGAGGAATTGAGGGAGGGGAATCAATGGTCAGGATGTATTGTATGAAAGAAGAATCTCTTTTAAATAAAAATGAAAAAAGCATTGTGCTTCATTTTCTTTAATTATTGTTAATTTTCTGTTTGAAGCTCATCAGTTTCAAATTACTTATGTGAACCAAAGGTAACAGAAAAGATTCATAATTTTTTTTATAAACAATTAAACTAAACTTCTTGCTATTAAATAATTTTATTCATTTCCCCAAGGAAAAGCTAAACATAATTCAAACATAACACACACTGAAAATATTATTAAACATTAAATAGTGTGAATTAAATCTACTTTCTAATGTGACAATACACAGAATTATTTTTATTAAGGAAAGAAATGAAAATAACACACTCGTGAATATAGAATAAAGTGGGGCAGCTGTCTTTTCTTCCACTAGAGAAGGATGGGGAAAACTCCAGATCCGGTCACAGAGCCAGCATCACGAAGCCTTTGATGTTCAAGAAAGACTGTGAACCCTGTCCTTAGTTCTTATCCAGTCAAGTACTCAGAGCAAACTATGCCCTTAGCGCTAGTCACCCCAATACCATTAGTTAAGTTGACTGAATTACCATAACAACAGTCAACACAGAAAAATATTATTCAACTCTTAAATTAGAAAAAACATCTTATCTTATCTATTTTAAACATGCACATGATGTTTCATAGCTAGCTGGTGATAAAAGAAAAATAGAAAAAGAAATTGAGCCAAGATAAAAATATTATAACTCATGAAAAAGAGTTACAAGTCAATAATTGATCTAAAATTAATTAATGTTTTATGGCATTTCCAAAATAGACACTAACTGTAACTAAGCTCAGAATATTTCTCTTTTTTATGTGACTTTGATTTTATTAAGTTAAACACAGCATTTCTCTCATTAATGGAATTGCATTTATTTGTTTGAGAACCTTATAGATTATGATAGATGTAAAATTACACAAAAGCATGAATCATGAAATCCAATTATTTTCCATGGCTGGCACATTGACATTGTTTTCTTTCTTTTTTTTTTGCATTGTTTGTCTTTTTTTTCCACATTTAATTTTTTATTATTGCATGATAGATAGTACCATTCAAAATTTCCACCTCCCCTGCTCCTCCCATTTCCCTCCCACTTCCCCACTCCCCCTCCCCTTTTCCCCTCCAGTCCTAAGAGAGGGCAGGTTACCCTGCCCTGTGGGAAGCCCAAGGCCCTCTTGCCTCCATCCAGGCCTAGGAAGGTGTGAATCCAAACTGACTAGGATCCCAAAAAGCCAGTACATGCAGTACAATCAAATCCCAGTGCCATTATCATTGGCTTCTCAGTCAGTCCCCATTGTCAGTCATATTCAGAGAGTCTGTTTCGATCACATGCTCGTTCAGTCCCAGTCCAGCTGGCCTTGGTGAGCTCCCACTAGATCGGGCACACCATCTCAATGGGTGGACAAATCCCTTGCGGTTCTGACTTCTGTGTTCATCTTCTCCCTCC
>PVIU01033502.1:0-12337 GCA_004026605.1 Ondatra zibethicus
ATTCTGCTGAGTCACTTATTGCTCATAGCTGTAACTTATTTGAGAAACTGCTGTCTTTCAGTACCAGCCCACTTCTCTTCTGGTAGTTTACACAGGCTTCCTTTTCCATTTCCTCTAGATCATTTCATGTTGCTTTATCATAACTGAGCAAGTAAGAGCAAGACAACCTCTTCTTGTGGTCGCGCTGCACATTTGTTCAAGACCTCTGACTTTGAGCATTGTTTCCCACATTGCTCCCGGCCTTTGCTGTCTTACCCGGAGAAGTGCCTCGTCAGATCTTAAACTAGTTTTGGAACTTTTTTCTTGTTATTGTTTTTGCTTGAGTTTATGATTTATTTTGTGTATAAAGTGCTTCCCAGATGCCTCCTTTGCCGGTTCTTTCCTGTACTCTGTCTCTTCACTTTGCTTCCTTTGCTGTGCAGATTCATTGGGAGACATGGTCCTGTTTGCTCTGTTTGATTTGGTTGCATATATTATGGTATGATAGCCAAAAGTATCATTGCCTAAATGAACATTGAGAACCTTCTGTTTTTGCTTTTGGAAGGATAGGACTCAAGTTATATGTTTAGTCCTTAGTCATTTTGAAGTATTTTGTATACAGTTTGAGACAGGGTCAAATTTCATTGTTCTGCATGTGAATATAGAGTATACAATTAATTCTCTGAACATCCCCAATATGTGTTCTTGGTGTCCTTGTCAAACATCAGTTGCATATACATATATGTATGTGTGTGTGTCCCATTCCGTTTATCTCTGTGTACATTTTTATGACAGACCCAGACTTTTTATTATTATAGCTTTGTTATTGTAGTTTGAAATCTGGTACTATTATGCCTCCAATTTCATTCTTATTGGCCAAAATTGGTATAGCTATTCTGGGTCTTTTCCATATGAATCTTAGAATTGTATTTTTATTTTTTTTTTGTGAACAATTTCATTAGCATTTTGATGGGGATTGTATTCTAATCGCCTTGGAGAGTATGAGCATGCAGACAACATTATTTTGATTTGTGAACATTAAGATGTCTCTTTTTATGTGCGTTGTCTCCCAAGATCTTTTTACATTGTTTTGATGTCCAACACTTCTTCCCCATTTGTTTAATCTCAGATATTTAATTACTTTTGGATTCTGTTGTAAGTGGGAATTTTTTCTTAGTTTCTTTTATGGATATTTCTTAGTGTGTTAAAATGCAAATGTTGATTTGATATCCTCAAATTTATTGACTCCATTTATTCATGCGAATAGTTCATCTTGTGGACTCGATCTGAAAACAGGCAGTTTCTTTCTTTTCACTTTATTGGTCTTTTCTTTGTTTTTGTTACCTACTTCATCTGGACAGAATTCGAACACTGTGAGAGTGGGCATCCTTTTCTACTCCTAATCTCAGAGCATCAACTGTGTTTTCAGTGATTTTTTTTTTCATTCGTGATTTTTATTTTGCTGAATTACATCCCCTCATGCCTAATTTGTTTATGTGTTTTGTGAGAAATAAATACTGTGGTTGAATGCTTATTTATTTATTTTTTATTTTCTAGACAGGGTTTCTTTGTGTAGCTCTGGCTGTCCTGGAACTTTCTCTGTACACCAGACTAGCCTTGAACTCAGAGATCTGCCTTCCTTTGCCTCCTAAGTGCAGGGGTTAAAGGTGTGCACCATCGCCACTTGGCTAATTGGATTGTTTTCCTTTAACTTTGTCGAAACTCTGAGGCTGTGACTTTTTGATGTTATTTGTAAAGTTTTACTGCTGATAATATTTTTCTTTTGTAACCCCAGAATAATTTCCTTGTAAGATTTTTCAGATATTTTAATTTGAACAACATCTACTCATGTAGAAATACTAAACTGATGTCCGTGTGAAAGCATGACTATGATTAATAAATGCCCTGATTTTTTTTCTCATTGTTTTGAATATGTTTGCAGGTGTGTCAATCACAGGCAGCGGTCTCTAGCATTGGGAGTACAGTTTCTGCTACTTCGGTTGTTAGGTATGTTATTTAAAAACCTTAGTATATGCTCTTTTGGTTCATTAGTGTTATTGGCCTATTCGGGTATGTTACATGCCAAGTACATGATGAAAGATAAGCAATGCATGGATGTCAATGACGAAAGCCGTTTTCCAGCATGCATGGTGTCCGACTGCTGACATGAAACAAGAATACAGTGACTTTACACCTCACCAGTCTACAAGTTATCTGTTGCTTCCAATGCCACTGCAGATATAACCTCAAGAGAGTATCCAATTAATCTGAAATATCAAGTATAGATCTTAGTGTATAATTTCTTTTCCTGCCACCTTTTATTTAGTGTGAATTATTATATCAATACTACCAGTCTTCATTCATTTGAATTTACTAATGTGGAATACATAGAAGTGGAGAGGATTATTTATGGTAACTTATTTCTGCTTATAGATTTTGTATCAGATAAAATCAAAATCAAAATAAAATATATTTTCTAAGTGTTAGTCCAATGTAAGGGTAAAATTGTCTTTAATTTTTTTTAACATTTATTTAGTGTATGTTTGTGCATGTATTGGAGAGTGCACACTTGCCACATGTGGAGGATAGAGGACAGCTTTCAGGAGCTAGGTTTCTTTCTACAGCATGGGTCTCAGGATCCAAGTAAGAGTGCCAGAACTGAAGGCAAGTGCCCTTACTCGTTGAGCCTTTCACTGGTCGTATGTTTTCTATGAAAGTACCTTCTTGAATTGTTTAGAAATATATAATTGTATATAATCATTTAAAATATTTTGACAATTTTTATATCACTTTGGCTTATGAATGAATTGGCTAATGTGCAGGAGGATAGAGTAAAGTCATTTGTAGTAACATAAATCTATGTATAGCTATATATATAAAACTTATAAACTATAGTCTTCACTGATTTCCATTTTGCCATTAATTACTCTAGGCACAATACCTGGGCCAATTATATTTGGTGTCACAATAGACAGCACATGTGTTCTGTGGGATGTCAATGAATGTGGAATCAAAGGAGCTTGCTGGATTTATGATAACATCAGGATGGCCCACATGCTGGTAGCCATAAGTAAGTTGACATCTTGCTAACTTTAGAGCAGGCTAATGTGAACCAAGTTGTTAGTGATTTTTTTGATCTAGTTTTGGTGTGATGGACAGGCCATTCTATGGGACAGTCCTGCAGTTCTGAAGCTGAAAGCAGTTACCCAACATGATATCTGAGGCTGTGAATGGCCCTTGAAATTTTTAGTCTTCTTAGGTAGAAGAATAAAATTTTCTTTTTATGTATATCACACATCATGTGTTTTTTTAAAGAACAATTTCTCTTAAATGTTTGGAAAAGAATACACAAAAGATAAAAGAGTATTTGAAAAAGCCTGAGGAATGATTTTTATCCAAGTGTCTGGGCTCTGAAAACTATGTAAATAATATTCAAGAATAGAATAATTGTTGTTGTATATTTTATACATATTTATCTATTTTAATAAAATGATACTGAATTATTAGTATTATTAACTTGAGATAGGACTTGCTCTTCTTTAAGCTGCCTAGAAATTCTATGTGAAGCCCTTACCCAACTCAAATGTGAAGCTCTTGCTTCTGATGCCTGAGTGTTTTGATTACAGATAAAGTAGGAAGTTTCTATTTGTGAAGAATCACTCAGTAGCAATTATTTTTGTTCATCAGTAATGGTCCAAATTCATGACTGTCTGCTTATTTTGTATATAGGTGTTACTTGTAAAGTTATCACCATATTCTTCAACGGGCTTGCGATCGTCCTTTATAAACCACCACCACCAGGCGCAGAGGTGTCCTTTCAAAGTCAGAATGTAGTTGTGTCTACTATTTCGATAGAAGAAGATCTCAACAAAACTGAAAATGAAGGATGAAAAAGGAAAGGAGATTGTTTCGGGAAAATTGGTTCTGTGCCAAAGCTCCATTGTCTAGTCTATGTAGAACAAAGCTTAAAAACCCACGTTCCACAACTGAGGGTGTTTGTTGTCCATGTTCAGATTCTTATTTTTCTTATAATCCAAACAAACAAACAAGCAAAAAAACGCAGGTCTGTGCTTTTAAAGTTCACCAAAAGCCATAAACCACACAGATTCTTATTTGCTTCCACTGTCTAGCTATGAAATCACCAAAAAGTAACAAGAATAATGGCCAACAAGTAATTAAAAGTTTACACTGAAAAAACACAGGTGCACAAACAAAATTTAAAACATCAGTTTCTGTTTCTTTTGCTTTTCGTAAGAACTCACTTATCCTCAGCTGCCCAGAAGCTCAGGTGGCCAAGAATGACCTTTCTGCTCCATCCACCTGGCACTGCATCTCAAGTATTGGGGTCCCAGGTGTATATCACCACCTCTGGCTCACGCTGACATTTTAAAAAATTCTTTCCATAACTACTTACATTTCGATTTTCATTGTCAATAGTTTGAATTTATTTGAGAAACTTACAACATAAAAGTTTAAGCTAATCAGATGTATGTGATGGTTTTGGGGACTTGTTATTTAAAACTCATGAAATTCAAGGCAGGTTCCAATGTAATTTGTTGTTTTTTTTTTATATTTTATCCCCTTTCTTATTTTTGTAGTAAGTTACTGAACTGATAGACTATTGGATAGTTTTCTTCTTTGTGTTCCAGTACCCGTTAGCCTCAGAAATATCAGCATTGACTACACATACTTTCAATTTAGAATAAGACTTCTAAGAGGTAATTTGTTAATATCACTTCCTTTTAACACTAAACCATGTGGTTCTATGATAGTATTATTTAATTACATGTTTTCAGAAGAAAGAACCAGCCATAATGTGCCACCTTGACATGACAAACTGTCACCATGCACTATTGACAAACACGTATTCGATCCTTCAAATTTTATTTTCTAAACTAAGTACTTAGCACGTTACTTATAGTAACCTAAGCAGAGTTTCATTTAACAGGCATCAGATATTGTTATTTAGTTCAGGTTTTAAATTTTATAATGCATTTACTGGAATCACAAGTATTTCATGCACCTGACATCAGAGAACTAAATCCCATCTGTGTGGGTTCCTGGCAAATTTACTTAAAATACTGAAGAAGTAAGTCATTTAGCATCAGCAAAAACTTACTATCATAAAAACTTACTATTACTATTTCTAATTTAGAAAAGTATTGAAGGGCTAAGGATGTAGCTGAATGCAAGGTCTAAATTTGAGACTCTACTCAAAACAAAGGGTGGGTGTATTTGAGGTTTTTTTTTTGCAGATTAAAGCTTTTACTTAATAAGGTTTGGTATCAGGTTTCATGTATCAGGTTCCCCATCAGGAAAACACAAGCCAGGAGAAAGAACCTGGAAGAAAGTTAGAGTCCCAAGCACTAGAATTCACAGAATTTATGCTACTGTGTCTGGTGGTAATCATGTGGGGTCAGGAACTTCAGAACCTATTAGCCCTTCTAAGCTTAAATTCAAGAAGGAGGGATTAGCTACGAGTTAGACATGCAAGTACCTTGAATATTAAATGAGAGGTGCAGTCTCAGGAAGCACAGGGCTAGACTTACTTAACTCAGGAACATTTACAAACCAAAAATCAAATGAAAAGATATAACCGAAACCCAGGTATTTGGGAAGCAGACAGTCCCATCACCTAAAGGGATAACACAAGAAAGACAGAGAAATAAATACACAGGATACCTCAGGTGAGAATAATCCCCATCTTCCAGGCACGTTTTAGAGACTGCCTCCATTGTGGTCAAGGGTAATAAATGTTAGAGTTTCTCAACTGTGGAAACATGGAATCCAGTGGGAAACTATATCATAATGGCATTTGAGAAATTCAGTGATTTCTTGAGAACAAGAACAAAAACAGGCCATACAAACACATGAGTCTAGGGCCACTTGACTCAGGGAGAAGAAATCCTAAACATAGAAATAGTCTGTCAATCAACAGTAGGCATCTCTAATGATTAGTGTTCATCAAACTGACATTGTCTTCAGTATACTCAGTTCCAAAGTATTTCTTTTATATTTTTTAACAGACCCTCAGATGAAAACGGCATAAGGGAACCAATAATTTTGGTACTTGCATATGCATATTTAGAAAGGATGCCTCTGTTTTTGTTAACATAAATACACTACTGCAGTCTTCATTGTTTCTCCTTGTAAAGTCACGCAGATTATATGTGTTGGCATGCTGCTTTCAGAACACATTTCCATAATATATATTTGCCACAGCTTACAGTTACAGAGAATTAAGTCGCAGATGGGCCTGCTGTAAGTTTATACATATTTGAATATGTCTTAAAATTTGTAATATTTTAATTTTCTTAAATGCGTAAAAAGTATAAAACTCATACACGTGAGAAAATTGTACACATTTGGCTTTGCTATGTAAATTGAAAGAAGATACACATAAAATATAGACTTATTTTCTTTGTTGCAAACAACTCTGTAAATAATTATTACAAATAACTTTTATTAAATTGGAGTATTTTATTGCATTGTTTTAAGTGTTTGATTATGTTGGCTTTCTCATTCCTGTGACAAAAGGAATTCACTTAACTAAGGCAGCTTATGGGAGAAAGGGTGAACGTTGGCTCGGTGTGTGAGATTACAGTTGATGATTGCAGAGAAAGCCCAGCAGCAGTGGCATGAAGCTGCTGGTCACATGACATGCCAGGAAGCAGAGAGAAGTGAATACTTATGCTCAGTACGCATTCTCCTTTTTATTTAGTCTAATACCTAAGTTAATGAAATGGTACTGCTTGTATTTAAGGTAGAACACCCACCTCCATTAAGCTGATCTGGATTTTCCCTCAAAGACATGACCAGATATTTGTTCCCATGGTAATTCTATGTCCCATCAGAGTGACAATCAAGGATGACAATCATGCACAATAGCTTAGAAAAATAACTTCAAAGAAAACATATATATGACTTATAGTTTTAATGGTTTAGCCCATAGTCATTTGGCTGCATTGTTGCTGAGCTTATGGTGAGCCAGAGTATAATGAGTGGGGCCAAACTGCTTTCTTCATAATGACCAGAAAGCAGAAAAAGAAAGGAACAGGTGGTGTACCAGAATTCCCTTCAAGGACATGCCCACAATGACTGACTTCCTTTAATTTCTTAGCTTCAACCACATCCCAGTAATGGCCTCAATTGACAACCAAACCTTTGAGGAGATTCCAAATCTAAACTGTAACATTAGCCCTATAATCTTTGAAAAAAATATGTGATGGTACTTGGATGGGTAGGTTAATATAATTGCTGACAGCAATGACTGCTACGGGGTTATCTGTCTCGTTATTAAGAAACATCTCCTAGAAAGATGCTTGAAGGTGATAACCACAGCCTTTTCTCCTAGCAAACCTTCACTCACCTACTTTGGCATCCATTTTTGATCTTTGCCCACATTGAGAGTTTCACCAATACTTATCTCACTTCTTTAAAGTATATTAACAAGGATTTTACTCTATAAAGGAGCTACCATATTATCCTGTTTATAAAGTTACATAATTATTTTCATAGGTCTGGGCATCAGGTTGGTACCTGTGTTTTGTTCTGATTCTTTGGTGTGTGTGTGTGTGTGTGTGTGTGTGTGTGTGTGTGTGTGTGTGTGTATGTGTTTGTTTCTGGTTTTTTAATTATTTATTTTTTGCTGGGAGAAAGACGTGGAGCTGGGTGGGTAGGGATGTGAAGAGCATCTGGGACAAAGTTGAGGGAGGGAGTGATTAGGATTTATTGCATGAAAAAAATTAATCAAAAATAAAAGGCAGAAATAAACCAATTCAATAACTTGTTTCCAAAGTATTTAGAAAAAAAGAACATCAAAAAAGGAAAATAAAGGTAAGACCAATTCCCTTTAGAATGGACTTTATTATGAAAGAGAAAACCTTGGCCATAGGTGGTCATATGGTTGAACCTTAGGAGAATGAAAGAACATTAAGAGGGACCTATAGCACCAGGAACAATATGATGGCGCCCCAAAGAGAGAGAAACCTTATTAAGAGAAATTTACATAAAGGAGAAAGAAAGATAGCCAGATGAACAACACTGGGAGAATCAAAAGGAGAGAGAGAGAAAGAGAGAGAGAGAGAGAGAGAGAGAGCCTCTAGAAAAGTCACCTGATCAAAGATGATATCTGTCTTTAATATGTTTGGGAAATATGAGTAAAATTCCATAGCATGTAATTTGAATTGAAATAGTCTGTCTTAGCTAGGGTTGCTATTGCTGTGATGAAACACTATGACCAGATCAAAGCAATGTGGGGAGAGTGATGATTTGAAAAAAATGACCCCCGAAGGGAATGACACTATTAGGCGGTGTGGTCTTGTTGGAGTAGGTGTGGTCTTGTTGGAGGAAGTGTGTCACTGTGGAGGTAGATTTTGAAGTCTCATATATACTCAGGCCACACCCAGTAAGACCATTTCCTGCTGCCTGAAAGTCTAGATGTAGGACTCTCATCTCTGTCTCCAGCAACATGCCTACCTGTATGCCACCACATTTCCCACCATGAGGATAATGGGGAAAACCTCTAAAATTGTAAATCACTCAATTAAATATTTTCCTTCATGAGAGTTGCTGTAGTCTCTTGTTTCCATCATGAGAGTTGCTGTATGTCTCTTCATGACAATAGAAACACTAAGACAGGGAGGAAAAGGCCTATTCAGCTTATATTTCTACATCATAACTCATCATTGAAGGAAGAAAGTACAGGAAGTCAGGCAGATCAGGACCCTGGAGCAAGGAGCTGATGCAGATGCCATGGAGGAGGACTGCTTACTGTCTTGCTCTCCTGACTTGCTCAGCATGCTTTACTATAAAATTCAGGGTATTCAGCCCAGGGATGGAACCACCTGTAATGAGCTGGGCCCTCTCCCATCAATCACTAACTGTCCTACACCCACATCTATGGAGGCATTGCTCTCAATTGAGATTCCCTCTTTTCAGATAACATTAGCTTGTACCAAGTTGACATAAAACTATCTAACCCACAGAACTAGATAGGACAATACTTTTGCAGCTATGTAGGGGGAGTGTAGGTTTGGCCCTTCTCCACTTCCACAGAGATCTATGTGTTCTAACCTTCAATGCGGGAATAGATAGAGAATGGACTACAGGTGGCAATGACTGATTTCTAAGAGGCAAAAGGCTGTGAAAGGGTCTTTATGGTCTATTGTTGAAAGTTGATATTCTTGTGTCCTAGAGACTATTTACATTTCTTGATCCATGCACTTCCCTCATGTTCATATTCAAAACCAGCAACAGAATGATTGCTCTTAGTCCGGTCTCAACTTCCTGAAAGCTGGGATTACAGGTCTAGGTATCCATGCCAGTGCTTAAGATTTGATTATCCCCTTGTAACTGTTCTGGAATCAATAAAAATATTGTAAAGAAACACCAAAGCTACTCTCCTTCATATTAGACAGATTAAACAATAGACTCCAAGAAATTGGTATTTTCCCAAGCATCTCCTGGGAAAGGAAAATCTGTGGCCTCTGGGGCAGTCAGACACCTGCTCTTCTTGAGGAATGATTAAGATCCCAGACCTTCCTTACTGGAATTCAGGCAATGGTGACAGGCTCCGCAGTACCACACCTTCATTAGGACTGCTCAGTTATTCATAACTCTAAGTTCTCTATTTAAACAGGAAGTCACCTGGAGGTCATTAAACTACACAGAATAAATCTCTTTTTCTACTTTCCACAGCTATTGCTTATTTAATTGACTTATTGAAAAAATTGTGGCTATGTCACAAAGCTGGGCAAAACGATATGAGCAAATGTATCAGCACCCTGGAAACCAAACAAAGCCGTGCAATACGGTTAGAAGCATCCTCTCTCTCTCTCTCTCTCTCTCTCTCTCTCTCTTTCTCTCTCTCTCTTTTTCTCTCTTTCTCTCTCTCTCTTTCTCTCTCTCTCTCACTCTCTCTCTTTCTCTCTCTCTCTCTCTCTCTCTCACACACACACGTTTGGATAGGAAAACTGTGAATCTCTGTGTGTTTAAGGCTTTGTGGAAAGAGAGTGGACAGCAGCAGTTTTCAGGGGAGGGATCTGACTTGATTTGCAGTAGATGAGTTACAGCCTGGATGTGCCAGTTACAGGGAATCTCAATGACCAATCTTACAGGTAGCCTGAAGTTGCAATGCTGGTAGAAACATAATACCAACAGCCAAGCCAAAGAAAAAAAAATACATGGAAATCTGGACTCCATCAGGGGAAAAATCAATTCAAGCTCCTCTACAATATATTTATGTTAACAAAATATCTACATCGACAAAAACTTCAGAGAATCATTACCCACTTGCACTCTGGAAAGGAATCAATAGAAACTGATGTAGAGGAGCCTTAGTATTCAACACAGCTCACATAAATGTGCTCCAGTAACTGAAAAATACCACTTTTAAGAATTAGATGAAGGTACTTCTAACATTATAAAATATTAGGTGCAAAATATCATATAAAAATTCACTAATGCGGAAATACCATTGGATTATGAAATTCTAAAATGAACAACAGAAAGTTTTGGTATTAAAAACTGTAGAGTGAGCGGGAAGGGAAGTTAAACAAGCACCTTAGTGACTTAAAAGCTGCATTCTGGAAAAAGCTGTGGAGGGGAAATATCTACTGTAAAGAACCAGGGCCTGCAGCCTGATTTTAAGTTGACGTCATAGGTCAGAAAAAGGGAAGGGGAACCAAATCTCCCTCATTTTGCTTCCTGGTTGGTTGTTGCTAGCAGGAGCTAGGGAAATTGAGTGGTAGATGAGAGAATATCAGGTGGTCAACAAGCATCACTCATGGCCATGCAGCACAGGGGACTGGTAAGGTGGGGGAGAGCAAGAATCTAAACAACACCTTAGATTCTCGAATTGTCATTGTTTAATCAAAACGAATGGGCATTAAAAATGTCATGGTCACAGCTAACAGAAAACATCATTGTCACTTAACTGATGCACTCACTTGGGAGACTCATCACCAGATTAAAAGCAATAGATGTAAGCAATCAACAAGGCTGAAGTATTCTAAATGAAAGCATCCCTATCTGAAAATTACAAAATGAAAAGTGTAATAAAGTAAAAGTCTCAGGAAATGTGTAATACTTTCAAGCATACCAATAGCTGTCCCAGAGGGGAAAGGGCAGCAAAGCTGCCAAAGAAACATTGGGGGCTTGAGTAGTTCACAGAGGTCTTGCCTGGCACGGGTGAGGGCCTGACTTCAATTCCTGATACTACATAAACTGAGCATTGCGGCGCATACACGAAATTCCAGTGTTGTGGAGGAGGAGGATCAGAGGAACGTTAAAGATATATGCACAATATTCTTGTTTTAGGCTAGCCTAGGATAAATGGAATCACGGTTCAAATCACAACGTAAAAAAATAGCAAAAAAAAATTAAAAAATGAAATGACAACAATGGCAAACCCAGAAAACTGGCTGAAAAACTTACCTAATGTGTTGGCACGTTTGGACTATATAAGCAAGAAGACCATAAAACTCTTGATGAACAAAAAGCAATTCTTAACCAGAAACACTATGGGTGTTTCAAGTTATTGAAAGACAGAGGCAAAAATTTTAAATCAGTAAATGGGAAATCCACTCAACACACACAGAAGGGAAGCAATACAATTAATAACTGAATTCTTATAGTACCAAAATGGCTGAGGACAGAAGACAGGGAGGAAAACTCACCAAGAGAAAGAAAAGCTCATGCAATCTATGTTCAGCAAGTATATGACCCAAATGATTTAGTGGGATATAGATGCATGCAGATGAAGAATAAGACTGAAAGAAAAAGTAAAGAAAGGCAGAAAGGAAATGGACACAATTTTAACTAACGACCCCACCCCCACCCCGCACAAAAGATACAAAGAGCTACAAAAAGTTACTCATGAGGTAGATTGTCTGGCTTCCTTCCTTATTTTTCTGATAAATTACCTGGCAAACCCAAGTTAAGAAGAAGTGGTGAGAATAAGACAGAAGCAGGCCAGACAGGAAAGAAAAAAAAAAAGAAGAATCCTTCTAGCAGGTCTGGATTTTGCCTTTGGTCAGGAATGCCAGAAAGTTTCTGAACAGAGTTAATGATTCATACTGTGGTTTCTGTTGTGTCCTAGACTACAAGGGCAGACATGCCAGAAATGCTCTCCTAGAGTCTCTGGTGTGTACCAGTCTCAACTGTAGCCACTAGAAGGGAAAGAGTCACGAAGAATCACTGACGCTTTATTGGTGGGCCAACTGGATGGACCAGTTCAATCTGTTCCCAGGCCTAGTCTCTTTCATAGATACTAAGAAAAGCCCCACACCAGAGGGGTGGTTGGTACCCACCCCTGACATCTGCTCCGGCTCTACAAACACTCATTTGTCTTTATCTC
>PVIU01033503.1:0-12338 GCA_004026605.1 Ondatra zibethicus
AAGAGGGGGGGGGGAGGGGGGGGGGGGGGTAGGGGGAGGGGACTGGGAGAAGGGGAAGAAAGGAAAAAAAATTTTTTTTTATCTTTAATTATGTTCTTGAATGGAAAAAATAAAACAAAACAATGTATGGAAAAAAAGAAAAAGAAAACAGAATCCATCCCTCCTCTGCATACAAGAAACACATCTTAACCTCAAAGACAGACATCGTCTTATAGTAAAGGGTTGGGAAAAAAATGTACCAATCAAATGGACCTAAGAAACAAGCAGGTATAGCTATCCTAATATCTGACAAAATAGACTTAAAGCTAAAATCAGTCAAAAAAGAAAAAGAAGGATATTTCACATTTGTAACAGGAAAAATCCATCAAGAGGAAATTTCAATACTGAACAGTATGCCCCAAATACAAGGGCACCCTCATAAGTCAAAGAAAACTCTGAAAGCTTAAATTATATATTAACCCCACACACTACTAGTAGGAGACTTCAACATTCACTCTGACCACTGGACAGGTCAATCAAACAAAAAATGAAGAGAAAAACAAAAGAACTAACAGATGTTATGACTCAAATGGACTTAACAGACATCAATAGAATATTCCATCTACACAGAAAAGAATATACCTTCTTCTCAGCACCTCAGGGAACCTTCTCAAAAATTGACCACATACTCAGTAACAAAACAAACCTCAACAAATGCAAACACAATGGAATGACCCAATGTACCTTATCAGATCACCATGCTTTCAAACTAGAAGACAACAGCAATACCAATTCCAGAAAGCCCACAAACACATGGAAATTAAACAGTGCTCATCTGAATCATTAGTGGGTCAAGGAAGAAATAAAGGGGGAAATTAAAGACTTCCTAAAATTCAATGAAAATGACCACACAACATACCCAAATTTATGGGACACAATGAAAGCAGTGTTAAGAGGCAAGTTCATAGCACTAAATGCCTACAAAAGAAGCTGGAAAAATCCCACACTAGTGAATTAACAGAACAATTGAAAACTTTAGAACACAAAGAAGCAAAATTACCTAAGAGAACTAGACAGCAGGAAATAATCAAATTGAGAGCTCAAATCAACAAAATAGAAACAAAGAAAACAATACAAAGAATCAATGAGACAAAGAGTTGGTTCTTTGAGAAAATCAACAAAATAGACAAACCTTTATCCAAACTAACCAAAAGGCAGAGAGAGAATATCCAAATTAACAAAATCAGAAATGAAAAGGGGGACATAACAACAGACATGGAGGAAATACAGAGGACCATCAGGTCATATTTTGAAAACCAGTACTCCACATAATTGGAAAACTTGAAATGGACAACTTTCTGGATAAATACCATTTACCAAAATTAAATCAAGACCAGATAAGCAAATTAAACAGACCTATAACTGCTGAAGTAATAGAAAGAGTCATCAACAGTCTCCCAACCAAAAAAAAAAAAAAAAAAAAAAAAACAGGACCAGATGGTTTCATCTCAGAATTCTACAAGACTTTCAAAGAGGAACTAATACCTATACTCCTCAAATTATTCCACACAATAGAAACAGAGGGAACATTGCCAAACTCTTTTTATGAGGCTACAATTACCCTGATACCCAAACCACAGAAAGACAATACTAAGAAAGAGAATTACAGACCAATCTCACTCTTGAACATTGATGCAAAAATACTAAATAAAATACTAGTAAATAGAATCCAAGAACCCATCAGAACCATCATCCACCATGACCAAGTTGGCCTCATCCCACAGATGGCAGGAATGGTTCAACATATGAAAATCTGTCAATGTAATCCACCATATCAACAAGCTGAAAAATAATAACCACATGATCATCTCATTAGATGCCGAAAAAGCATTTGACAAAATACAACATCCCTTCAGGATAAAGGTCTTGGAGAGAGCAGGGATACAAGGAACCTACCTAAACATAATTAAGGCAACAGCCAATATCAAACTAAATGGAGAGAAACCCCCAGCGATTCCACTGAAATCAGGAGCAAGACAAGGTTTTCACTCTTTCCGTACCTATTCAATATAGTTCTTGAGGTCCTAACTAGAGCAATAAGACACCAAAGGGAGATCAAGGGGATACAAATTGGAAAAGAAGAGGTCATACTCTCACTGTTTGCTGATGATATGATAGTTTACATAAGTGATCCCAAAAATTCTACCAACAAACTTCTACAGCTCATAAAGACATACAGTAATGTAGCAGGATACAAGATTAACTCAAAAAAAAAAAAAGTAGCCCTCCTGTACACAGATGATAAAAGGGCTGAGGAGGTAATCCGAGAATCAGCACCCTTCACAATAGCCACAAATAGCATAAAATATCTCGGAGTAACTCTAACCAAACAAGTGGAAGACTTGTATGACAAAAACTTTAAATCTTTGGAGAAAGAAATTGAAGAAGACACCAGAAAATGGAAAGACCTCCCATGCTCTTTGGCAGGCAGAATTAATATAGTAAAAAGGGCAATCCTACTGAAAGCAATCTACAGATTCAACGCAATGCCCATCAAAATCCCAACAAAATTCTTCAAGGACCTTGAAAGAATGCTACTCAACTTCATTTGGAAAAGCCAAAAACCCGGGATAGCCAAAACAATCCTGGGCAACAAAAGAACTTCTGGAGGCATCACAATTCCTGACTTCAAACTATACTACAGAGCTACAGTACTGAAAACAGCCTGGTACTGGCATAAGAACAGACAGGAGGACCAATCGAACTGAATAGAAGACCCGGATATCAACCCACACATCTTTGAACACCTGATATTTGATAAAGAAACAAAAAATGTCAAATGGAAAAAAGAAAGCATATTCAACAAGTGGTGCTGGCATAACTGGATATCAACATGTAGAAAAATGAAAATAGACCCATATCTATCACCATGTACAAAACTCAAGTCCAAATGGATCAAAGACCTCAACATAAAGCCAGCAACACTGAACCTTATAGAAGAGAAAGTGGGAAGTACACTTGAACACATTGGCACAGGGAACCACTTCCTAAATAGAACCCCAGCAGCACAGACACTGAGAGAAACAGTTAATAAATGGGACCTCCTGAAACTGAAAAGCTTCTGGAATGCAAAGGACACTGTCAACAAGACAAAATGACAGCCTACAGAATGGGAAAAGATCTTCACTAACCCCACATCCAGACAGAGGTCTGATCTCCAAAATATACAAAGCACTCAAGAAATTGGACACCAAAAGATCACGTAATCCAATAAAAAAAAAATGGAGTACAGACCTAAACAGAACTCTCAACAGAGGAATCTAAAATGGCTGAAAGACACTTAAGGAAATGTTCAACATCCTTAGTTATCAGAGAAATGCAAATCAGAACAACTCTGAGATTCCATCTGACACCTGTCAGAATGGCCACGATGACAACTTATGCTGGAGAGGTTGTGGGGTAAAGGGAACACTTCTGCATTGCTGGTGGGAATGCAAGCTGGTACAACCCCTATGGATGTCAGTGTGGCGATTTCTCAGAAAATTAGGAAACAACCTTCCTCAAGACTCAGTAATACCACTTTTGGGTATATATCCAAAGGATGCTCAGTCGTGCTACAAGGACATGTGCTCAGCTATGTTCATAGCAGCTTTGTTTGTCATAGCCAATAACTGGAAATAACCTAAATGCCCCTCAATTGAAGAATGGATTAAAAAAAAGTGGTACATTTACACAATGGAGTACTACATAGCAGAAAAAAATAACGACAGCTTGAATTTTGCAGGAAAATGGATGGAATTAGAAAGCATTATTTTGAGTGAGGTAACCCAGACACAGAAAGATAATTATCACATGTACTCACTCATAAGTGGTTTTTAAACATTAAGCAAAGAAAAGCATCCTATAAACCACAATCACAGAGAACCTCGACAACAATACGGACACTAAGAGAGACATAGATCTAATCTACATGGGAAGTAGAAAGTATAAAAAGACAGGGTCTCCTGAATAAATTGGGAGCATAGGCACCTTGGGGGAAGGTTAAAGAAGGGAGGGGAGAGGCAGGGAGGGGAGCAGAGAAAAATGTAGAGCTCAATAAATATCATGGGAAAATAAATAAATAAATATTTAAATAAAAAGACAGAGACATACATAGATATAATCTACATGGGAAGTAGAAAGTAGAAAAAGACAAGATCTCCTGAGTAAATTTGGAGCATGGGGACCTTGGCAGAGGATCGATCAGGGGAGGGGAGGGGCAGGGCTGGGAGCAGAGAAAAATCTAGAGCTCAAAAATAGAAAAAAAAAGTCTGATAGCAATCTTTGGAAGTTATTAAAAGTCTACAGTTGATCTCTCCTAATATACACCTATTGCGGTCTAAATTTATGTAAACCTGTTTTATAACCTAAATAATTAATAGAATCTCCTTGTTTTATTTTTTAAGGACCAATTTGTAATCCCTAACAAGGCAAAATTTCTTCTCCTTTTTTTTTTTCTTTAAATGAATTGAGCTTTCAACCTTCAGCTATGTATCAGCATTGGATGTTTAATTTTTGTCTTCCATGGTATCCAGGATATTTTTGCTTGTTTTGTTTTTTGTTTTTTTCGAGACAGGGTTTCTCTGTAGCTTTGGAGCCTGTCCTGGAGCTAGCTATTGTAGATCAGGCTGGCCTTGAACTCACAGAGATCCGACTGCGTCTGCCCCTGAGTGTTGGGATTAAAGGCAAGTGCTACCACCACCCAGCAACTTTTTCAAACATTCTAATGTATCTACATTTGAATCAGATATTGTCCATGTAATGGGAAACTCTTGATTTAGGAAATTGCTTATGTATCATTTCCAGTGTAGGAATTACAAAACATTGGCACAGAGTGGGGCTATTTAATATTCCCTATGGTAGAATCTTCTATTGATATATCTTAGCAGACTGAGAAATAGGATAAGTAGGCGATGTGGATTCAAATTTTTTTGTCTTTTTCTTGTAAAGGTATAGTGAGGAAACAATCTTTTAAATCAATAACTATAAGAGGCCATCCTTTAGGTAATAGAGAGCCCATTTTCTGAATCACCTTATTAACAGCTTTTAAATCTATTACCATTCTTTATTTTCCAGATTTTGTTTTAATAACAAATACAGGAGAATTTCAAGGGCTGATTGATTCTTCAGTATTCTGATCATCCAGTTACTCCTGTACCAACTGTTCTAAAGCCTGACATTTCTCTTGTTAAAGACCATTGTATAACCTATACTGGTTTGTTTGTCAGTCAAGGTGGTTTTGTTTTGTTTTGTTTTTTGTTTTTTTTTTGTTTGAGGCAGGATTTGTCTGTATTGCTTTGGAGCCTGTCCTGGAACTTACTCTTGTAGACTAGGCTGGCCTTGAACTCACACAGATCTGCCTGCCTCTGCCTTCTGAGTGCTGGGATTAAAGACATGTGCTACCACTGCCCAGCATCTGTCAATCATTTTAATGGTAGGGCTGTTCGTGCCTTGGAAGATCAGCAGCTACTGTACCCTGTTCTTGTACACTGAATGGTCAGTGACTGTTCTTTATAATACCTTATAATATTTTTCCAGGAAACATACATTAATTTATGGTCTGTTTCTAAGTTTGGGGGCATGTTAATCTCAGTATTCTATTGCTGTAAGAAATCACATACCCATAAATTCATTGCTGTGTTAGCCACATATAAATAGTTTTAATTTTCCTCTCTGTTCTTTTGACCCTGTACATTTGACCCATCTTGTGCTCTGTTTTTCCTGAGATAAAGTTCCAATCCCTAAAAGCTAAACATTTACCTCCTGATGAGGCCTATTTGAATTCCAAGATTCTGGTGATATTATTGTTACATTTGCACCTGTGTCTATCAGACCATTGATTACAGTGTCATTTATTTATATTTTTAATTTTGGTCTTTTTTCATTTATAGAAGTTTGCCAAATACTTGCTTTATGCTTTCTCTTGAATTTTTTTGTTCTTTCTTCTATAGCTGTTATGTTATCCAGAGAAGTATGGTTTCGTACAGTAGGCATTATGTTTTTTTAGTTGCTCTTGGAGTTTCCTCCATGATGACAGGAAATGACTGAACCAGATCTGACATAGGGGCCTACAAGAGACCCCTCAGTATTACCTTCAATATTCCTTGTTGATCTACATTCATTAGTCTAATACATGCCTTTGCCACACCTTCCATATAATCCAGAAGGGAGGGGTGTTCTGTTCATTTATAATAACAATAAACATTGCTAAACAATATAATAACAATATTTCTAGGAACGCCATGTTTACAATGCCCCCTCCCTTTTCTTTTTGGTATTTCTTGACAGGGTTTCTCTGTAGCTTCAGAACCTGTCCTGGAACTAGCTCTTGTAGACCAGGCTGGCCTCGAACTCACAAAGATCCACCTGCCTCTGCTTCCCGAGTGCTGGGATTAAATGCGTGCGCCACCACGGCCTGGCTACAGTCCCTTTTAAGGTGACTTCTTTTGTCAAAATTGAAACACTTGACATTTTAATTTTTCCTCAAAGCTCTGGAAATCACCTCTCCTATCCAAGCTTCATCATGGTCATGGGATTCAATTTTGACTATATCTTGGATCCATTCCTGCAGTGGTGCTGATCTTAATGGCCTAATTATCCATTTGCATTGAGAACTAGCATTTCAAAAGCCAAAGATTCAATTATTATTTGTCTAGCTTCTGAATTTGGTATCATTCTATTTACTGCTGAATTTAATCTTTGTAAGAAATCTGTGAAGGCCCTGTATAACTTTAGTAAATGACTCAATTTTCTTTCCTACTTCTGCAGTTCTGTCCCAAGCATTAGAAGCTTCTGTGTGGCATAAAGCCATGGTGTGGTCATCATGTAAATGTTGCCTTTCTATAGTAGCATAGTTGCCTTCTCAAAGAATTTGATCTGGGGAGATTTCTATACCTCTAGCTTTACTCTGTGGTTCAGTAATCTTAGCCTCTTCTCTGAACCAGGGACTCCATTGTAATTGTGGCTCTAAAATAGGTTTAACTAAGTCTATCCAGTCTTTAGGGATAATTCTATTACACACTGATCATGAGTTTAACATTTGCTTCACAAAAGGTGAATGCATACCATATGAGACTCAGTAAGGAGATTCAATCCTTAAATCTAACATTGGCATAAGAATCCAGTTAGCTCTTGCAGAGCCTCTATCATTTGGCAGTTCCTGTAAGGTTACTGGGTATATTAAGGTTAGTTGTTTGAAAACCTTAGGCTGCTCCTCTCTAACCTTATAATGCAATGCTGAAATTTGTTCTCCATTAAATTCCTCTGATTGGATCTGAATATATCTATGGTCTGTTTTCTTATGTTTTTCTAAGGCCTGTATCTTGACAGTCAAGCCAAAAAACTTTTTAAGAGATAAACCAAGAATTATCAAAACAACAAGGATTATCAAAATGATAATAGTATGTCAATCCCAGTTAAGTTAATTATCCCTTCATTCAGTTGTTCCATTTTTAAATCATGCATTACATAATCATACAGAGACCTAACTTTCTCTATCGTACTTGTGTTTCCATTTTTTAATGTGGGGAGAATTCTTTCCCTTAAAGAATTCCCAATTTTCTCACCAAATCTGCTACCAGTGATGATAAAGATGTGAGGCTTATTGCTGCTGTGTAGAACAGTAAAAGCTTGACTGAATTTCAAGGCAGCTGCCTAGTTTGGCAGCAGCCCGAGAAGGGGGTTCTGGGAAAGCCCACCAGGAAAGAAAAAAAGAAACACCTAGCCTGTAGGGTGATGACTCTAGCCGTGTGAAACTCCAGTCTATGCTGGTGGCTGCAAAGCCACAGTTAATGACTTTTTCGTGAATTCATACCCCCAAAGTTGGGTGCCAGATTTAGCAAGAATAATAAAAACCCAGTAACAGATATTGGGGTTCAAGCTGAAGATCAAAAAAACAAAGCAGCCAACCACTAGTGAGCTCTTACCTCTATGAAATGTTCAGACTGAAAAAAGAGCTAGTTCTGGTTTCATTCTGCCTTATATTCCTTGCTAGTTCTGGTATTAAAGGTGTGCACCACCACCGCCCCTCCTATATGACTAACTAATTAAATTAGGATTAAATGTGTGTGCCACCACTGCCTGGCTTGTCTGGTTGACCTTTGTACTCTAATCTTCAGGTAAGATTTATTTATTACAGCACAAATAAAATATCATTATACTAACCCAAAGCTTTTAGGGGTTTTCCTGTGTCCTCCTCTCATTTTGCTGTAGGAGCACTGCAGTTACATTACAGACATGCTGCCACATTGGTGCCTTCTTCATGGCCAAGCTAACCTTAGCTATGATAACCCCATTTGAAGTCTCTTCTTTCTCCATGCCCTCCTCTATTCTCTTCCTCTTGCCCTCCCTTTCCTTCCTCCCCCACTTCCATTTTTTCTTTGTTCCGTTGTTATTTTTTGAGGGTTTTGGTACAGTCTTGCTAGGCATCATAGCTCAGTTGAGTCTCTTTCTTGAGTGCTGAGTGTGTACCGCTGCTGTGTCTGGACTCCTCCTTTTTGTCTTTTCCGACCTTGACACTTTTGAAGATTGTGTACTATCTGGTCAGTTTTAAATAATTTTCAATTGGGCCTTTCTAATTTTTTACTATTAGAGTGTTTCGAGAGAGAAATCATGAAAAAATATGCCCTTTTCATTGTTCAAGTGTCACCTGCTGTCAGCTGTTGTTACTTGTTATTAACTTGATTGCTTGATAAGGCGTTTTTGTCAGTTTTCCTTTATAAAGTTACTGCTTTTCTTCTTTCATAATTAATTAGTAACACTTGAAATAACAGAATACGCAGTTTTAGCATGCAGTGCTTATTACTGTTTAAGCCAGAATGATTGTGGAGTGACTATATGGGGACTTCCTAATTCTGTTCTCCTTTCACCAGTGTCTACCATGGCTATGAAGTTGGAATTCTGCTATAAGGAAGAGTTTTCCCTTCTCCTCTGTAGTCTATAACTGACCTGTTTTATGGCTATAAATGGCTCTTACTTCATGCGATAGATTATAATTCATTTTCCCTAATTATTTTGATACTTATAAAAATGCTGTTTTATAGAGAATAAACTGCAAATATGTGTGCCTTTTTTCTTTTTGTACTTTGTACTGATGTTTTTTATGATATTCTGTGCTGTTACAGGTGTGAGCTCACTTATTAATCTCTTGAGTTCTGCCCAAGATGAAGACCAGCCAAAATTGAATGTTCTGTTGTGTGAAGCTGTTGTTGCTGTTTACTTAAGTTTACTGATACATGCACTTGCCACAAATTCCTCCAATGAATTGTTTCGGCTTGCAGCCCACCCATTAAATAATCGAATGTGGGCTGCTGTTTTTGGAGGGGGCGTGAAACTTGTTGTGAAGCCTCGGAGACAATCAGAAAGTATCACAGGTAAGATAAATATGATACAAATTTATATACAAATAGCTTCCAAAGTTACAATAAAATTTTGAATGTCTTAGCTATTTACCTTAAGAATGTATTAGTTTTTTTTTTTAGAAAAATAAATAGCTAAAATTAGAATAAAGCTAGAATTTTTTTCCTTTCTTTTTATAGAAGTAATATTTTTGTTGTTGGAAAACCAGTACATGTTTGAATAGAATAAGAAACAGCAATAAAGGTAACAGTAAGGGAGGGACAGTGTAGAAAAAATGAGATGTGAGGAAGGGCCGGGCGGTGGAGGCGTACACCTTTAATCCCAGCACTCCGGAGTCAGAGGTGTGCGGATCTCTGTGAGTTCGAGGCCAGCCTGGTCTACAAGAGCTAGTTCCAGGACAGACTCCAAAGCTACAGAGAAACCCTCCAAAAACCAAAAAAGAAAAGAAAGGAAAGAAAGAAAGAAAAAGGAAAACAAAAGCTGTATGGAAGTCCCCAGTGTTGTCATTGCAGTCGGCCTCAGATTAAATTTATAGTCATGTAAATACAGGTGTGTGGCCTGGCTGGTGGTGGTGGCGCAGACCTTTAATTCCAAGAAAGGCGGAGGCAGGCAGATTTTTGTGAGTTTAAGGCCAATCTGGTCTACAAAGTGAGTTTTAGGACAACCAGGGCTACACAGAGAAACCCTGTCTTGAATAAAACTGAAAAAAACAAACAAACAAAAAACCGTGTGTGTGTGTGTGTGTGTGTGTGTGTGTGTGTCTGTATTTTCTTCATTATGGTCAAGAATATTTTTTTATCCCACTTTTTAAGCTTGTGGGATAAGGGAAGGAAAGTTTTTTCCTTAAAACGTAGAAAGCACCTTAATTCATCTACAGAAAAAGAATGGTTATATTACAGACAAGGAATAAGTGGCGTGAAGAGTTTAAATGATGCATTTTTACCTCTGTCCTCAATGCCTATGTTTAGTTCAGGTATGGTAAGGGATGTGATCTCACCCAGCTCCTGTTGCTTCCACCCTTCTTTAGCCCTACGTAGTTGCAGCACATTTTAAATTTAAAAATTTTTCTCCTAAATCACATTTTTTGTTTGTTTATGGTAGATATGAGATACTTCCTGTCAGTGCTGAGGAGCAAACCCTGTGCTTGGCGCCCGTTAAGCACTGAGCTCCCCCTTCCTACTTGTGTTAATGCTTTCCTTAAGTTGTCCAGGTTTCAGACTTCTGAGAGTGCCTTCATCTTTGTATCCGCTCATTCCCTAAATGTGCTATCTTTCGGGAACTGTTCTAATCTGGGATGTGAGAAGATCAAGACAAGCAGGGGCAGTATGAAGAGAACGGTGAGGAGGGCATAGGACTGCTTTAGTGAGGGTGGTAAGGAGATGTGTGTCTGATCAGGTTACATTTGCAGCGGATCCCTAGGGAGGTCGTGATTCCACTATCTAGATGTCCAGGATCAGAGCACTCTGGGCAGATGGAAGGAACTGAGCAAAGGAAAGACCGAATTTCCTTTCTAAGAAGCCATCAGAGTTCTGATCAGTGGGAGAGTGGTGTTCATGGTGAGGTTGGGGAGTAAGTGGGAACATTAGGGTTTTGTGAATCATGATATAGACTTGAGTTTCTGCTCTATGGAAAGAGAGTGATGGAGGATTTTAAGTAGTGACAGACTTAGGTTTTCTAAAGAGCCACCCTCGCTACTTTGTGGAGAATCAGCTATGCAGCAGAATAAAAGTAGGTGTCCTGAGAAGGATGCTTTGATAATTGTGGGCTGCCATCAAGTATAAGTAGATAAATAACCCATGCCTTTGCAAGCCAAGTTAATTAAACTCATTGGATTGTATGCACACATAAACAAAAAGGAATGACACCAGGTATGGTCATGCATGCCTTTAATCCCATCACTTGGGAGTCAGAGGCAGGTATATCTATATTCCTGAGACCAGTTTGGATCTTAATAGCAAGCTCCATACCAGCCAGGCCTACATAGTGTGAGACCTTGTCAAAAAAAAAAAAAAAAAAAAGGCATGGAAGCAGAAGAGGAGAATTAGCAGAGTGGGAGGGGGTCAAGAACAGTCATGGAGGGTGAATTCATCTCACTGCATTATATATGTGTCCAAAAGTGTCATAATGAAACTCATTGGTGGGGCTAGAGAGATGGATCAGCAGTTAAGAGCACTGACTGCTCTTCCAGAGTATCTGGGTTCAATTCCCAGCACCTACATGGCAGCTTACAGTTGTCTGTAATTCCTGTTCTAGGGGATCTGACACCTTCATACAGACATACATGCAGGCAAAACACCAATGCATGTAAAATAAAATAAAAATTTAAAAAACAAATCTTAAAAAAAGAAACCCATTAGAATATTTAATACATGTTTATGGATAAAAATAAGTAGGTGAATAGTGTGATATTTACACCCAGTAGAGTGTTTCTCAGCCTAAAACAGAATGAACTACTAATATATACTATAATGTACATGAGCCTTGAAACTTAGGTCAAAAGAAACCAGGCATACAGAGCATATGTTATTAACTCTGCCTGTGCGACATGTCTAGAGTGGACACATTCAGAAGGGCCTGTGGTCCCACCTGTGATGACACTGCTTTTGAACTGCATTTAGGTGGGCACTGTACAACATTATAAATGGAGGAGACACCACTGAGTTGTATACTTTTTCTTTTCTTTGGTTTTTCTTTTTTTTTCCCATACATTGTTTTGTTTTATTTTTCCATTCAAGAACATAATTAAAGAAATAAATTTTTTTTTCCTTTCTTCCCCTTCTCCCGGTCCCCTCCCACTACCCCCACACCCCTCCTCCCTCCCCCTTCTTCCTTGAAAGAGGGCATGGTGCCCTGCCCTGTTGGAAGTCCAAGGCCCACCCCCATCCCTCCTGGCCTAGGAAGGAGTGCATTCAAAAAGACTCGGTTCTCAAAAAGATAATACATGCAGAAGAGATAGGTCCTGG
>PVIU01033504.1:0-12337 GCA_004026605.1 Ondatra zibethicus
AATCTATTCTATTTCCCCTTCCTGGTAAGAACCACGTGTGTTCCCCCTCAAGATCCCTCCTTGTAACTTATGCTCTCTGGGTCTATGGACTATGGCATGATTATTATTTACTTAAAAGCTAATATCCACTTATAAGTGAGTACATATCATGTTTGTCTTTCTGAGTGTGGGTTGCCTTACTCAGGATGATTTTTTTTCTAGTTCCATCAATTTGTCTGCAAAAAAGATATTTTTAGAGAGCTGAGTAAAACTCCATTGTGAAAATGCACCACATTTTCTTTATCCAGTCTTCTGTTGAGGGACATGTAAGTTATTTTCAGGATCTGGTTATTATAAATAAAGCTGCTATTAACATAATTGAGCAATTGTCCCTGTGGTATGATTGAGCATCCTTTGGGTATATGCACAAGAGAGGTTTAGCTGTGTCTTAAGGTAAATGGATTACCAATTTTCTAAGAAATCCCCATATTAATAAACTACTGTATTGATTTCCAAAGTGGCTGTACAAGTTTGTACTCATACCAGCAATGGAAGCATATTCTCCTTCGCTCCACAACCTCTCCAGTGTGAGCTGTCACTTGTTTATTGATCTTAGCCATTCTGACATGTGTAAGACAGAATCTCAAATTAGTTTTGATTTGTATTTCCCTACAGGTTTAAGGACGTTGAACATTTCCTTAAGTGCTTCTCAGAACTTTGAGATTCCTCTGTTGAAAACTCCTTGTTTACCATATTTTCTTTATACATTATTCAGTTAAGGGCTATCTAGTTTTTTTTCAGATTCTGGCTGTTACGAATAATGCTTCTATGAACATTGTTGAGCAAGTATCCTTGTGGTATGATTGAGTAACATTTGGGTATATGCCCAAGAGTGGTATAAGCAAGGTTATTAGGTAGTGTTAGTTAGCTGTAAAAGACAATGCCATCATGATATTAGCAGACAAATGGATGGAACCAGAAAAAAACATCCTGAGTAAGATAAAACAGACTAAGACAGACAAACATGGTATGTACTCACTCATAAGTGGATATTAGATGTAAAGCAAAGGATGCAGACTATAATCTGCTCCAGGGATGCTAGAGCATTCATCTCATAACTGACTGAACCAGCTGCAGAGATCCACAACCAAGGACCAGGCTGAGCTCCCGGAATCCAATGGAAGAGAAGGAGGAGGGACTATATGAGCAAGGGAGGACAAAATAATAATGGAGAAATATACAGAGACAGCTGAACCAAACTTGTAGAAACTCATGAACTCTAGACCAAAGCTGTTGAGTCTGCATGGGAGTGATCTAAGACCTCCAAATGGGAGAGACAGTGGTGAAGCTTGGACCACCTGAGGGAACACTTGCAGTAGGACCAGGTGCTATCCCTGGTACACGGGCTAGCTTGTTGGAGTCGGCTCCCTATGCTGGGGTGCCATGCTCAGCTTTAATGCAGGGGGGCTTATAAAGGTGTTAACAGTGAAGAGAATACTGAAAAGTAACATGCGTCTTCCAGAAACCTTCTTGTGTTTCTTTGAGGCAAACTCACCACTCAGTTAAGTACTTTCAAAAGAATGTACTTATCTTTAAAACTAAAGAATGTAGACAGAAATGGAACACTCCATTTACTTCTAACAATGCTTTGGTCTGCCCTAACTTAATGTGCCAGAATTTGGTGACTCCCCATGGGAGCCCTTATTCATTGTGAGGAAGGGATGCCAAGTGGGCTGAGGGAGGAATGAAGGGTGGGCAGGAGAGGGGTTGGGAGAACTGTGGTTGGAATGCAAAATAAAGAAAAAAATAAAAATAAAAATGGAAAATTTAGAGTTTAAATCTGTAACCCATTTCTTAGGGTATTTGGTTTGTTAACATCTAGTTTTTCGAGTTCTTTATCGATTTTGGACATTAGCTCTCTAAAGAATGTGGAGTTGGTACATTTTTTCCCAATTTTGTAGGCAGGCATTTTGTCTTATTCATTGTGTACTTTGCCTTGCAGAAGCTTTTTAGTTTCATACAGTGCTATTTATTAATTGTTGATTTAATGTATGTACTATTGGTGTTCTGTTTAAGAAATTGTCTCCTGTGTGAACTTGTTTAAGAATATTCCTTACTTTCTATTTATGCTGAGGTCTTTGATACTTTTAGACCTGAGATCCATGCAGGGAGAATTATTTTTTCCTTTTGAAAATATTCTAAATAGTGCTTCCTTGCTTAACTGTGTGTGTATGTGTATCTGTCTGTCTGTCTGACTTTGTGTTTTAGATCTTAATTACAACATAAACTTTGACATCAAGTTAAGAAGAATGGCTCTTACATCATAACTATCAGTTAAACAATTGAAAGAATTATATATTCTTATTCTTTAGGATATAAAAGGAAAAAGAAGAATTTTGGCCAATATACACACACATCAGTATGTTGTTTATGAATAATACTCACCATGAGGTGTTCAAAAAGATTCTTTCTCTCGAGAACTGATTACTAAGAATGGTATAGTAATCATGTGTTCAGATTCTTGATCAAAACTTATGGATAACAATGCCAAGTTGTTCCTTGGAGAATTTGGTCTCAGACCCTTATAAATTTTTCCCTTGAGAAACAATCCACATGGAATTGATATCTATGAACTACAATGCAGAGCACAGACACTTTGCAGATGCAGTTTCCATGCCTGCTGAGAAACAGTTTACTGTTATGAATCTGTACTCTAGGACATCACCAATCTCAGCAAATATATCTAAATAACAATATACACCAAATAGACCTAACATGTATGTAGCAACAGCTACCTAGCAGAAACAAAATATTAATTCTTCTCAAATGCATTCATTTGTTATGACATATTATGTTAAGTCACAACCTTTTTCTTCACAAACTTAAGAAACCTGAACAAATTTTAGCTGTCTTTTCTAGCCAAAATAACTAAAAAAAGAAACTGAAAATTCAAAGCTATTTGGAAGTTAGACAAGCTATTTGCTAGCATAAAGACCCAAGTTTGGATCCCTAAAATCAGACTCAAAGGCCTGGCATAGAAGTGTGGTCCTATAACCTTGGCTTTAAGGAAGCAAAGAAAAGTTAACCCCCAGGGTAAATGCCTGTAAACCTAGTCTACTCAGAAAGAACCAGGTTCTGTGAAAGGCCCTGTATCAAAATGTTATATGGAAATTTGAGAGCTGAGACTCATATAAGACATTTATACTACTCTCTCTAAGGGATGCTAACCCACTTGGTAAAAAGAGAGCACTGACTCTAGAAAATTTTCCTCTAACCTCCACATGTAATTCATGGGATATTAGTGCTTGCACACTTATACACAATAGATAAATAAATGTTTAAAACCTATGATATATCAGTATCCTTGGTTAACATTGACATAAATATTCACAGCAAAATAGTAGCACATTTAAAGAATTATTCATCCTGGTCAATATTATCTGAGGTGTATAAGAAGTTTCACTACCAATGAATCAATAAATGTGATTTTGCATATATAGGTAATAAACAACAAACACTACATAATTTTATGAAAAGAGGAAGTAAAACTATTTCATGAAATTCAACATTCTTTTATGGTAAATGCTCAAAAAAATTCAGTCAAGAAAGGACTTACTGTAACAATGTAAATGTCAAAAGTAATAATGCAACAGTTGATATGATACGACAAGATTAAAAGTAAGCTTTCTGGATATTTTTCTAACTAAAGTGAAAGTAATATCTTGAAGAATTATCTACCATGTCAAATTCACTGCAGCACTACTCATAATTAGGGAGGTTATAGAAACTACTTAAATAACTACCAATGGATGGAATGATTAAAAAAAAAACACTGTATTTTCACAAAGTTGAATATTTTCCAGCCTTCAAGGGAGGAAAACTTGTCATTTGTAACAACATGGATGGAACTGTAGGACATGACGCTATGTGAAATAAATTATTTATAGTAAGTCAAATACAATATTGTCTCAGTTATATGGAATTTAATAAAGTCAAATTCATAGAAGAAAAGATCAAGGTGGTGATTCAAGGGTTTGACAATGTGATATAAACTTTATGTTTTACAAAATAGATGATTCCTGGTGATCTGTGATATAGCATAGTACATATAACTAAAAGCAACATATTGTGCAATTCAAATTTACAAGAAGGAATATTTCATATTTAAAGTTATTACAATGATAATTAGTAACATTCATTATTAAATGCTACTGTCATGATATGTATGTGTAAGATCTTGGGGTGATAATGTTTTATGTATGTGTCTCTGTCTATGTATATGTGTGTCTATGTCTATATATGTATGCATGTTTATTTTATTAAAACCAGAATTCATGAAGTGGTATCCTATTCATGAAAACAAGCAAATGGAAATTATTTTCTCATGGGTCCATGTATTTATTGTTCATACATCTGAATACAAAAGGCCTTAAGGTAGAAAGGTATAAACTGTTATAAAAAATAAACAAAATAAGAAAGTACTGGGTATAATGAGGTATGACTGCTCTCAGCTATATGGGGCAAGTAAAAGCAGAATTATAATATACTTGAACAAGAAAATGAGGGGTTTCAAAGAAAATTTTCAGGAAAACTAAACCTATGACAATGGATCATGATTTAGTTATTCAGTGGGTTTTGAAGAGGATGTAAATAAGCAGTTGGGTCAAAAAAATAAGCAGAAATAAGTGGTTGAAAGATAACCAACTGTGACTTATATTCGTTTTTTAAGATCTCAGAGACATCAAAGCAAAGATAATATTTTAAAGAATTAAATCACACAAGATCTCCCTCTTATAGACAATGATTATAATTCACTGATAATCTCTACTGAACAATAGTCCATATAGGAAATATCAGGTTTGTTTCACACAGTGTCCTCATAAGAATTTTTAGAGTATGATTTAAATATGTTAATGCATATTTTTGTCTAGTTAAGAAAATTTTAAGAGGCAAGTGTGCAAATTCTTCACAACATTATAAGTAAGATGGTTGACCCACCATGTAGTTGTTGGGAATTGAACTCAGGACCTTTGGAAAAGCATGCAGTGCTCTTAACCACTGAGTCATCTTATAAGGAAAATAGAGGACAAATCAATAATATTTTGATCCTATTTATCCAATAAAACTATACTGTCAAAAAGCAGGCACAGAAAAAAAATGGTTATGTAACGGATATATGTTGGCTTCATGCCCAAAAATAATGAATTAGGTAAAACCCAATAATGTGGAATTCCCCTCTGTATTCTGTGATTACCTTTAATAAATAAAGAAACTGCTTTGGACCTATAGCAGGGCACACCATAGATAGGCAGGGAAAACTAAACTGAATGCTGGGAGGAAGAAGGCAGATTCAGAGAGAAGCCATGGAGCTGCCACCAGAGACAGACATGCTGAAATCTTACCAGTAGGCCATGAGCCTCATGTTAATATATAAAATAATGGATATCGGTTAATTCTATATGTAAGGGCTAGCTAGCAATACTCTTAAGTAATTGGCCAGACAGTGATCTTATTAATAAAGTTTCTATGTGGTTATTTCACAAGTCTGGGCAGCTGGGAAACAAAAAAATAGCCTCTTCCATATAACAACCAAATAAACTAATGAATATAATTTTTTAACTATAACAGATTTCCCAAGGTCTTGAGAGTTAAGCAAAGCACTTCCATCATTTCCCTTTCTGAATTACATAGGATTCCTACTTGGTTGTCATCTTCCTCTTCTGAAAGAGAAATATCTACAGACATTATTATTCAGTATGTTTTTGCCTTCAATGTTGATTGTGTTTAGATAGACAACCTATTTTTTTAATTTTGCAGTGTCCTAAGAAAAAATAAATTGTGCCTTGTTAATTTCTCCAAAATAATCATTAGAAAAGAAAAAAATTATAGAGTAATCTAACTGATTATCATAAAAGCAAAACCTCCTGTTAAAATAAATGGAAACTTGTTGAGCTTATAATAAAATAGTTTCACATTAACCCAGAATGGAGTATAATAAAGGTTTCTTTATTTAGGGGTAGACTACAGATCAGCAGTCCTCTGCATGAGTGGTTAACAGGAACTGAATCCAGCAGCCAAGGTGCCACACATGCTTTTACATATGCATTTATAGTATGTGTGACTACACAAAATGTTGACCAGTATCTTAAAGGCTATTAATTGAAGGAGTTTCCACAGCGCTTCCCCCTTTTGTCTAAATAAAAGAATTCTAAGACTAATACAAAACTATTTACAATGAGAACAAATATCAAGAATAAAAATTAGAATTACAAGCAGCATGAATAACATTATTTAGCAAAAAACATACCCTAAATCTTGATTAGAAATGGCTTGACTGATTCATGAGAGTAAAGTAACTATGGCTATCTAGTCTTCAACCCCATCAAAGACTTGAGAAGGGAAATACTACCAGTTGAGTAAACTGGAAGTAAAATTAAGCAACCTCCAAAAGGTACAAGAAATGACAGAGACAACTGGATACTTGGGCAATCACACAAAGTCTCATTGCATTGTCAGGTCAACCAACTTTGGCTAAGGCCTAGAGTATCTGATAGACCATTTATAGAGGCAGGAAAATTTTCAAAACCATCTTACCCTGTGTTGGAATGTTTTGGAAGTCTTTTTGCTTGTATTTTACTCGTTCAGTCTGGAAACCATGCATTATGTCAGTGGTTGAGGAAGGGGCAGTATTTCCCCAAAGGCCAGTTTTGCCTAGAAGAAAACAAGCTCAAAGTGCCCAACATTCTCTCAGAAATAGATTGGTGCTGCCAGGAGAAATCATGTCTCACCTCAACAGAACCCTTAGTTATTTATGTGCCATATTCCGCAGGTTTTTGAAATGTTTGAAGATTACCTATCTATGTGGAATACAATCTCTATGCATCTAAAAATCCTGATAAGTCTAAACATAAGCATGAAACACATGGATGAATATTGACCTATAATTGTTAAAACCTATATAGCTTTAAAATATTAAACATTATTTTAAAAACTCTGCAGCAAATTAGGACAATGACCTCAAAATGTAAACAATGTGTACATATCTTGGTCAGAGGTAGAAATGTGTAATGTGATCTGATAAATGTATCCTAAAATTGTATCATTATACAAAACATCTTAAGCAAATGTAGAAACATGCATGCAATATGAAAAAATACCTTTCCATAGGTGCATATATTTTGTAAACAGATACAGGAGCATATTCAATAAAACAAATATAATTTGAATTTTATCAATATATAAGAATTTATACCAAGGTAAATTGTCTATAAATAATAGCTCACAAGTATTCTCACTATCATTTACTATTATTAATAGTATGAGTAAAGTCACACTAATAATGTGAATACTAATATTCCTATCATCTCATCCAACCTCCCCTTTTTCAAAATAGATGCCCGAGCCTACTTAATTTTCACCCCCAACCCCTAATCCTATACCACTTATAATCAATCCCTAATATATGCCCCTAACATGGAGGACAAACTTTGTTGTAAGGTGTTATATGATCTTCTAGAATTATTTACAGCTGTCATGGGGTGGTGTTATTTCTATGGGAACCTGTAAAACTAAAATTATCCTTTCTGTCCCATACCATATGGCTCCTGATATTGGACAGAAACTCTGAATTTTTCTTTTAACAACATGCTTGGATTTAGAGAAGGATAGTAATTGTACAACTCCAAAGTCAGCTTTAATATTTAAATTATTTACACTTTTAGTATACTGATAAATATATATATATTTCAGTTTATGAAATTTTACCCTGTAGAGGATGCCATAAGTCAGATTTCTCTTTGCTTGGTGATCCTTTCTGGATAGCTGTCTTTTCTTATTTAGGTATCTAGATGCCCAAGGTCTCTTGATGTTTTGAAGATGTTCTTTTTCCTGCAAAGACAAGATAAGAACCCTGCCCCAACAATTCTGATGTTTCCTTACCAACTGTATGATTTTTCAACTCTTGTGGAAGAAGTATTGTTTCTTTTTCTGAAGAGTTTTTTTTTTCCAAACCGAATCGTTATTAATTTTGATGGTATCCTTAGATTTCCTCTCCTGTGGAAACAAGGGCAAAATCTCTCCCCCAACATAGCACATCCCCTGGTTTCCATTCTGAGGTCAGCATATCCTTAAAATAGAGCAACTGATTTAATTCAGAAGTTTTTTTTATATTATCCAATGTCTCTCTGCTGCCATTCTTCCTTTCTCACTAGCATTAAGAAAATTCAAGGTTAATAAAGCATTATTCAATCTATTCCTGGAGGTATTTTCCATCCCTTTATGTTTGTTTAACATAACTTATATATATATAATTATAATATATAATTAATCATAGTTAATTAAATATAATTAATATTAATAATTATAAATTTATATTATTATTTATAAATAATCCCACGGGATTAACAGCTTGTTGGGGGAGGCTGCTTCTTCATTTTCCAGAAGCCCAGACCCAAGACAACTACACAGGAACTTTATTAATTTAATCATTGTTTGGACAGTATCTTAAGAGTCTTTCTAGCTAGCTCTTATATCTTAAATTAACCCATTTTTATTAATCTGTTTATCACCACAAGGCTTGTGGTTTACCAGTAATGTTAGGGGCCCTCCCTCTCCTTCAGAAGAGGTACATGGCATCTCACTGACTCTGCCGAATGACTGAAACAGCTTTATTCATTAACCAATAAAAACAACACATAGACCGAAGGACTTTCTACACCAACAGTTGAAGCTGAGAAAGAATTAACTTTCATTGAAGAGAAATTAGAGGAGGCACATGTGGCTCGATCATATGGATCTGAATCTTAACTGCATTCTAGTCACATTGCCCTCCAAAATTTCCCCTTATAGGAATTTTAATACAGAGGGGAGATATTATTTTAGAATGGATCTTTATACCACATAAACTGAGTAAACAAAATCTTATGTGGAAAAGGTCTCTCTAGTAATTATAAAAGGAAAATTGCAGCTTACTCAATTAGAAGATCCAGCAGAGATTATAGTACCTTTTCCTTGCGATTAAATTAAAAAAAAAATTATGGGAAGACAATGAACCCTGACAAAGAGCTTGTGTTAGTTTTTTAGGAGAGGTTAATAGCAACTATCTCAAAAGCAATAAAATTAACTTTATAAAGAGAACTGCTTGCATTCTTCCCCACATTGTATGTGATGCACCAATAACTGGAGCCCATATATTTTATACTGATGCAAGTAAGTCAGGAAAGGCAGGTTAGAAACCAGAAGACTTAAGTAAAGTGGAAAAAAACACTTATAATTCTGTCCAAAAGTCAGAATTATGTGCTATTCTTATGATACTAAAGGATTTTAAAGAACGTCTCAATATAGTCACTAATTTCCAATATGCAGAAAGAGTTGTTTTGCATATTGAAACCACTGAATTTATACCAGATTATAGTGAATTGACTTCACTATTCTTTCAGGTTCAAGATAAAATAAGGAGCTTTGTCTCATATACATAACACACATCTGACACCATACAAGTTTGCCAGGTCCTCTAGCACAAGGTAATGCAGAAATTAATTGATTATTGATTGGAAATATGCTGAGAGCCTCAGAATAAGAAACATCATGTCAACAGTAAATGTTTAAAGAGTTTTCTATTACATGGCAACAAGCTAAGGAGATTATAAAGAGATGTCCTACTTGCTCTTTACATAACCCAACACCATTACCTAGAGGGAGTAACCCAAAGGGTACTCAAACGAATGTAATCTGAAGGATAAAAATGTTCCACTTTGTAGAATTTAGAAAATTAGAATATGTATATGATACCATTGACACCTATTCAGGTTTTCAATGGGCAACTGCCATAAGATGCTACTGATTACTTAATTTCTTTTAGATAATTTATACCTATAGATTTCCTTTCACATTCTTTGTATCCATTTGGGTATTGAGTATTTTCTGCCTTGTCAGTGTTAATAATGGGATAAGTAGCTAAAACTCTTGGTAAGTCATCTCTGACTCTGAGAGGTATTGGTGATGCTAAATCCTTTGCTTGTACCTCCTCTCCTTGCTTATCAGTTCTGATACTTTCCTCAATCGATTCAAATTTTATTACCACTGTCTTTTGTAAAACTTTAATCTCTTGACCTGTGAATATTTCTAATGATTTTATCAAATCAAATTATTTCAGATTCTAATTCTAAACATGTGATTACAAGATATTAATTTTTCTATTAATGATAAATTTTCATCCTTGAATATTATTTGGATGGTGTGCAGATTGTCATCCTTGAGGGATAGACTCTCTGCTAACTTATTAGAAATTTTTGACAGATTCTCAATGTCAATTTCAACAGTATGAATCTTGTCAGATACTCTCTCTCAGTACACTTTTATACAGTTTCATAACCCGTTGACATGGAATGAATTTTGTCTGTAAAGTTAAGGTTACCCTTTTTAATGACATTAATTTTTTCAGCTAATTTTTCATTTTCAATGTTATGAATCCTTTCAGCTTGATTTTCATTATTAGTTTGTAAAGACAGGATCAGTTTTAAAAGTGTCTCATTCTTTACTCTTTTATCAAAACATTTCTTTAAGGATATGATATGAAGAACAATGCTAAGTCCCATGATCACAAAAAAATGGATATACTAGGAACCCCATATAATCCATGCAGAATTCCATCCATAGTAGAAACAAAAAGGTTATTGAATTCCTGGATTGTGATATTTTCTGCAATTATACAATTTTCAAATTTATTTATTTATTAATGAAATGAACTTGCCTTCATTATAAGATTTTAGTAAATTGTTGTAGGTGTGATAATCTTTATTGGCCAGCAGGTGTCATGGTTGCAGGAATGGGGCAGGGAGATACAATCAGCGGCTGCACAAATAGTCTTGATGTGGTTCTGTCATTGTGGTGGCTTAAATACTAACAAATATAATAACAAATTAAGAGCAATTAAATCACTTCTGTATATGAAGTAGTTGACCAGAATAACAAGGAATCTAGAGCTTACAAGCAGTCATAAGCCATGAGCTCAAACCAGAAAAGCCTGTGGTTTTGGAGTAGAAGTTGGAAACAAGCTGCTTGCAGGCCAGTGGGAAATTGCCAAGTTACCCTGTGGCAGGCTAGTCAAATGGTTTGAAGATGGATGCCCCAATGTTACAGAAGAACTTGGGTGACTACTGTCCTGGGATCAAGATGTCTCTGTCAATTCTAGAGTTTGGAAGTTGATTACAATATACTTCCTGTTGACTTAGGTAATATTATATCATGCTGGAGTCTTTGAAGGAGTTGAAGAATGGTAGTTATTATAGTTTTCCTAGTTACGACAAAAGATAAAGTAGATAAAAATATTGTAACTAAAATCCTTGGTTGATAACTGTTTTCTTGTATGTAATCTTGCTATGTTAAAGTTGAAACCCTCCTATTTAATTAGACAGAAAAGGGGAGGTGATATGGGATTCCCCTCTGTATGTTGTAAATATGTAAATAAAGAAGCTGTTCAGCCAATGGCACAACAGAGTAAAGCCAGGTGGGAAACCCAATCTGAGATGGAGAGAGAGAGAAGATGGAGTCAGAAAGATACCATGTAGCCACCAGAGGAGAAAGATGCCCATGTGCCAATACTGGTAAACCACAATCCTCATGATAAAATATAAAATTTAATTTAAGATATAAGAGCTAGCTAGAAATATGCTAAGCTATTGGTCAAACATTATTGTAAGTAATATAATTTCTGTGTGATTATTTTTGGTCAGTGCAGTCATGAAAGGAATAAGCAGTCTCCACCTATAAAGCTGAACTGATTCACTAAAGTCATCTCCTAGAGGGCTTTCTGGCTCATACCTATGTGAATCTTGTTCTCCACTTCTGCTCTCTCTACTCTTGTAAACCAATGTATCTAATACTCCTGAGGAGGAAGAATCACAAAGGCTGTCTCCAACTAATTTACAGGAATTTTAAATCCCTACCCTACACCTCATATTGGGTTGCCTTCCCTAACCTTAATAAATGGGGATGGGCTTAGTCATACTGCAACTTGATATTCCATGTTTCATTTATATCTATGTGAAATCTGCTCTCGCCAAACAGAAACAGAAGAGAAGTGGGTTGGGGTAAGAACAAAAGGGGCTGGAGTAGGTACTGGGAGGAGAAGAGGGATGGAAAGCTGTGACTGGTATAGTAAATAAAATAATTAAAAATTTGTTCATAGTTTAATTATTAATAATAGAGTAAATTGATTTCTATTAATCATTGAATAGATAGATTTATTTATTAAATAAATATAAATAAAAGAATTATCTAATGAGGCTTAAAATAGCTTAACTGTGTTTCTCTGCAAAATAAAAACATTATACTTTGCTGCTAAATAAAAACAGTATTG
>PVIU01033505.1:0-12336 GCA_004026605.1 Ondatra zibethicus
CAACCTGATCAGTCTGTAGAATGCTACTTGTATATATGTGTATGTTTTTAGGGTTGACCATTTAGTATAATAAGATAACCAACTCGTGTGCTCTTCCCCAAGGAAGACTATTTCTCCCACTCTAGAAATAATTTCAAAAGGGAGACTGGGCAGAGGTATATAGGAGAATTGAGAGAAAGGAAAGAGAAGGAGAAATGATGCAATTATATTTTAATCTCAAAGAAGAAAAAACAGTCACTAAAAATGATGATGTTAAACTCATGGCATTTTGCTTAAAGGAATTATCCCTTTAAGTGCTCTCTACCACTCTAATTACCATAGGAATCAGTGACATGATTCTGAGAAGGTAATTTGTTCATGAGATCTCTCAAAACATAGATGCTGCCATTTCTATGACTGTCGAATCACCGCAGTTCTGTTTATTCCCTTTCTCTAATGACTCACGGACTTGTAGCTAGGAGGGCCTATTTTCTTTTTTTGTAAGCTAACTAGCTATTGCTGAGCAGAATAATAACCATACTGTACTTTTTTTCCTGACAGAGATTTCACATTAGGATTGCAGTTGTATTCATTTTAGTCTCACAATCACTTGCTACCTCTGTCCTTTCACCAAGCTTCCTGAGAGTATTTTGTCATTGCTGTATCTCTGTAATTGCCTCTCAGCCGCTGTTCAGGTTCTATCGCCATCGGTGGAAATTGCGTTGACCTGAGCGTGGGCACGTACCATTTCCTCCGCTAGCACCTATGATCTTTTCTGTTCTCATCCAACTTAGAGTTCTTGGTGGCATTTGGTTCTTTTAGATTGTCCCTCCACTTCAAAAGACTTTCATCCCGGAGCATTATTCTTGATCACTCTCGGCAAGTATCTTTTGTGCATTCTTCCTCCGCTGTCCCTTGGGAACTCTTGGTCCTCAGGGCTGGCTTCTGGTATTCTTTTGTTGCAGTCTGTTCTTTATGGGCTGTCATCTTCTATTATGTTTTCAGGTCCATTTCCGTGTATTTAGAATCAAATCCAATCCACACCATTCATTTCCTCTCATTGAACTAAAACTCCCACTTGCACAGGTTGACGTGAATCGTTTTGGGCATCTCGAGCTCATAAATGTTCCCTTACCTGGCTGCATTTAATACAGGTCTCTCTGGGTCTGTGATTTCTTTATTTTCATTTGTATACGTCACGCTTTTGATAATTTCACAGGCTTAAAATGCTTCTCTGATTTCAGTTAACTGTCTCATTTTGTGAAAGCAACAACCATGAATAATTGTTTTGGACTTATCAGTGGGGGTTACTAAATTATAATTATTTTGAATTTTAACATAATATTTTTATTAATTATTTAAGAATTTCATAAATGTATATAATGTATTTTGGTCATATTTATCCCCAACTCCTCCCCCTACTCTTTCCAATCCTTCCACCCACTCCCAATTTCATATTCTCTTTTTTCATAACCTAATGAGTTCAGTTTGTACTGCACATATAGTTATGAGTGTGGGAAATCCATTGTCTCTTGGTACACTTTCCAGAGTCTGACATATCCTTAAAGAAAACTCATGTCTCCATTTCAGGTTGTTGTCTCATTTTTATGAGACTAAGAAACACTAGGAATTGTTTTTATTAATTATATCAGTAGAGTGTGCAAAATTATGTTATATTTCAATATTTTTCTTGTGTACAGTATTATTTTAAATGTTTGGGTAGTGTTTTACATATTGTATAACATCATGACGTTTATAATATTCTGATTCATGTATATCATGTATTTAGCTCATCTTCCTTTCTCCACTTTCACTGTTCATGTTCATCCTGCTTCTACTTTTATGGAATGTATATTATATATATATATACATATATGGATATCTATACATAGTTCGAAAGATTGATAGATAGATGTATATAGATATGTAAATATATAAATATTGATATGATATGATTCAACATATATAAGAAAACATAATATGTGTCTGTATAAGAATCTTTCATTTTTTACTTTTATGAAAAGAAATTAATTGGCTGGCTTCTTTGTTTTCTCTGAAGAATTCTTTTTATAGAAAAGTATGAAGATGGCATTAATTTTCAAAATAGTCTTCTTATATGACTATTTTTATTATCAATATGACCTCATTTTTTCAAACATATTTGATATTTCAAACTGACTTCAATATGTCCCAAACAAAACTATGATATTCTGAATCTCTTATATTTCATTTTTTATTAATGATTCTTCAACTGTCCACCTATGAATCTTGTCCTTTCTCCATTCCTTCCACAATGCATCAAATGTACAGCCCTCTCCATTCCTCTAAATATAGCCTAAATGTCCTTATTTTTGTCCAAAGTTTGTGAGACATGAGACCATTGTACAGTTTGTGAGACATGAACGAATAGTTCCTTACATGTTTCTTACAGTTTTATGGCTTGCTCTAGCTCATCCCCACACTGTCATGGGAGGATTTCTTCACAGCTTTCACGGCTTCCCATTAGTGATAGGCCAATACAGTGGCCCTGCAAACTTAAATTATGGCTTTGTAATGAAGCCCGTCCTCCCTCCCTCCCTCTCTCCCTCCCTCCCTCCCTCCTTTCTTTCTTCCTCATTCCAGCTGCAGTTTCCCCTACCTCCTCTCCTCCCAGTCCCTCCTCCCGTCTTTAGGTCTGCTCCTCCCATCCAGTCCTCCTTCATTTCTATTCAGAAAAGGGGAAGCCTGTGTTTTAATCCTCTCCACTCATTCTCTCTGGCTACAGTAAACAATTTTTATATTTTGGGTCATGTTTCACACTTTGCATTCTGTGCAGAAATAGAAAGCATGGGAAAACCAACAAATCAGAGGAGAGAAGGGGAGGGTGACAAATCCTCTCTTCCTCTCCTTCCCCCTCCGGCTCCAAATTAGTTTAATGCAGACACAATCATTATTATCATTTAAAATTGAGGAAAATGGCGGTGTGGAGACTTGCGAGTAGCAGCGCAGATAGAACTTGCCTAAAAACTCAGCCTGTAGTGGAGCCTAGTTCTTTTGACTAGATTCTGCCATCCTTTACTCTCCCAGATGATAAGGACAAGTTTAAGGGACACAACAAACCAAAAGCACAATTCCAATAAGACAGGACTAGACTAAGCCTCCTGCCTGATCCTTGCTGTAAGCAACCTTTACTACATGAATCCTTCTGCCAATTGAAGTAGCCAGCTACAGTTCTTGAAAAACCAAGACAACAGGGTTTTTTCCTTTCTTTTATTCTTCTTGCATGCATTAGATCCTGACCACAGTTTCCCCTCCCTCCACTCCTCTCAGCCCCCACCTCCATTCTCCCTCAGATCCACTCCTTCTCTATTTCCCTTTAAAAAATAAAAAGAGCAGGCCTCCAAGGATTATCCACTAAACATGACCTAACCAGTTATAATAAAACTAGGCACAAACTCCTCATATCAAGGCTGGGTGAGGCAATCCAGTAGGATGCAAAGAGTCCCAAGTACAGGCAAAAGAGTCAGAGATGCCCCCCCCACTCCCACTGTTAGAATCCCACAAGAACACTTGGCTACACAACCATAACATATATGCAGAGTACCTAGCTCAGACCCATACAGGGTCCATGGCAGTTTTGTTGCTGTCATTTTTTTGTTTTTTGTTTTTTGTTTTTTTAAATAGAAAGCACATTTACTGGAAAAGAATATCAATCAGATAAAAACAGCGACACTGACAACTTCACAGGTACAATCTCCTGGATTTCTTATAACTAACTGTTGTTTGAGCCAACAGATGGGGGTCACTACTATAAAGCTGATCTGAGGCCTTCAGGGTTTAGCGTATGTGCCGCTGCCTTCTTCTTTTCAATCGGGTTTTTGACTCAGCCAGATGTTATCTGCCAATTACAACTGGAAAGGGCCAATATGTAGTGTGAAAAACAGGAGAAACCGCTGGAACGGGGGGGGGGTGACGAATTTAATGTCTTAAGCTGCCTTGAGACTGAGGAAAAGTGTTGCTAAATGGCTAAGGCTGTAGGGCTGGCCAGTCCCAAGGTTTTAAATACTGTGTGTGCTTAGGAGAGGGTGGCAAGTTCATGACCAGGTTTGTTGCTTCCCTTTCTCTTTTATTTTCTTTTGAGGCCACTTGAAGGTAACCGATAGTATTTGGAGGTTTGTCATTGCTACTTTGATGTCTTTATCAGAACATAAATAAAAAAAACTTGTGTTGCTTAAGTCACTGAACAAAGTTTTCCCTGCGAGAACCAGCTCCAGTTTTACAGTAGAAATTTTGGAAACTACGGTTTATAAATGATCTATTTAGGCAAACTTTGTTCGGATGTGTCTGTTATTTTTTGTAAGGAATATCTGAATTTTTGAAGAGAAATTTGAAGAGCTCTTTTTGTTAAAAATGCTTTTCGTGGAGAAATAGATAAAAGAGTGAAGTGCATGCAACATGAAAGCAGAAGGGGAAATAATAGCTTAGAGGAAATAAGAAAATCAGAAGGGGCTGGGGCAAGGGGGGGCGCGTAGCAGGGAGAAGAATGAGAACAAAGTACAAGAATGCTTAGGCATAAAGATGTCATAATGACACCAATTGCTTTGTAGTTTTCCTTAAAAATTAACATAAATAAAGAATCTTGGTGGCCAATATTTGAAAAATCATAAATCCATAAGAAAATTATATATAGAATATACAAAAAGAATCTGAAGAAGATACCACTGACTGGGAAGCACATGAAATGATACATGAAATGATGTTTTATTCAGGGAAATGAAAATTGAAACCATAGGGAGATAGCACATGACATTCATCAGCATGCTTGGAACCAAAATGTGAGATACTAAAAGCATTAACAAGGACATAGAAAAAAAATGCCCCCTACACCATTTTGGGTGAGACCATTAAAAGGTATAGCTACAATGGAAGAAGACAAACCTTCAATTGTTTAAACATAAAGTTGTGATATCACCCAGTACTACAATTCTACCTAGGGACTGAAAGCAGGGACTTGAACAGATGATTGTACATCACTGTTAATGGGAGCATATTTACAGTAGCAAAATACAATCTTCAGAAAAGCAAAGAAAAGAAACAGGCCAAATTTGTATGAATAAAATATGGTGTAGCCATTAAATGTAATGAAATATGAACACACACTATGACATTGATGAACCTTGAAAACTTTGGGTTATTTGAAAAAGCCAAACACAGAAGACTACATGCATGATTATATTTAAGTGAAATGTCCGAAATGGGCAAGTCTACAGAGAGAGGAAATGAATTAGTACTTAGGGCTGGGGAAGAGAATGGGGAAAATAAATACTCACCTTGGAGGTGATGGTTTTTGCACAGTTCTGTGAACATACTAAACCTAAATTGCACACTTTTAATGTGGGCATTTTACAGCATGTGAATTACATTGCAACAAAGCTGTTACAAAGAAAATGTTTGCCTGTGATGTTCTCTTGTTGCTGTATCAGATACTAGAGACTGGGTTACAGAGATAAGACTTGGGATCAATCAAGGAGCTTATGATTGAAGGAGACAGATAAGAAAGGAAGAAACTATCAGAGTATAAATAAAACCTTATAATAGAGCCCCGGGCATTTTGGAAAAAAATAAAGAATGCTTCAGCTAGGAGACAGAATTTAATCTGGATCCTGAAGTGTGACTATGATTTCAGCTTGATCAACAAAGTTTGCGGTGTTATTCGGGTCAGTTTGGAAAAGGAAGGTAATTCTTAGTTGAGGAGGGATCAGTGCCTTTGAAGGAACAGCAGCCTCCCGTTGCCTAGCACCAAAGAACAATGGAGAATTGGAGGTATAGAGGGGTGTAGAGGTGTGATGTGAGAGACAAATTTAAAACAATAGTCTGGGTCAAAGTCCTCAGGGTCTTAATTTACCTGGAGCTTAATATGCCCTGGTTTGGGACCCCATGTCACACAGAAATAGTACAGTAAAGCTCTCAGTGGGAATCATGAAGTCACCTAAGACTGCACCTTGGGCAAGTCACCTACCCTTTCTGGATCCTAACTTCCTTAACTTTAAAATGAAGGTGCACATCCTACATTTTAGGTGGCAGTGTAGACCAAAGGAAACAGGACTGCAGCAAACCCTCACAGGCTCGGTAACCCAGCATTGATTTTCATCCATTTCCCTGTTCCCCTTGTCTGCATCTACAACAATGGCTTGAAAAGCCAAACATTTCTGCGGCTTCCCTTGGAGCTTAAGGTGGCCATATGACAGTGACATACTTAACAGCTAATGATACCTAAACAAAAGATGGCTGAGGGGCTTTGAGCAGAGTTTTTCTTTCTGGAAGAAAAGACATTGCTAATGTTGCCTGCTTCCTGCTAGTCTCTGTCTTGAATGCAGGCGTGATACCTGGGGTTCTAATAGCCATCTTGCAGCTGAATTACTGACGACAACAAAGATGAAAAGCCCACAGAAAAGATGGATGGCAGCGCAGAGAGATTGGAAAAGTCTAGACTTTTGATGGCACCAGTGGCTGGATGCCAGCTGCCAGATACCTCTGGACTCATGTGAGAAAAACAGCCTTCTTACTTGTATGAGTCACTCTTCCTAGGGCTTTGTTACTTGTGGCAGAAAGCCGTCTTTTTTTTATAATAAAACCAACAAAACAACATCTTCAGTCGAAGGAGCACTCTTAACTGATCTAGAGACTGTGAAAGTATTTTGTCAGCCAAAAAGTGATATGAAGGACATTTTAGGTGAAAGATACATGCTTTAAGCTATATTTTTTCTTTTTGTTCAAAAAATATTATTTTTTATTCTTTGAAATTCTCATATATATATGTATATATATGTATACACACACACATGATGTATATTGATCATATCCACTCCCTGTCCCCATTTAGCACCTCCTATGTCCCCTGTTACATTTTTTATGTATTTCTTGTAATCATCAAAATCATGGTCATTATTAATATTATGTGTTCATGCACATACATGTGTGTACTTGCAGGTGCCACAGGCCTTGTGTGGGAGTCTGAGGACAACTTTAGGTAGTTATTCCTTTCCTCCAACTATGGGTTCTCAGAACAAAACACACGTTGTTAGGCAACCATGCCTGGGATGTAGATCAGTTGGCCAAGTGCTTCCCTCGCATGCACAAAGCCATAGGTTTAATCTCCAGCTCCATATAAACCAGGTATGATGGCAGCATGCCTGAATCTCAGCCCCTGGAAGGCAGAGACAGAATAATTCGAAGTTCAAGGTTGTCCTCAGCTATGGACAGTTCGAAGTCAGCCTGGGATACATTGAATAAGACATTGTCTCAAAAAGGGGGGCTGTGTTGATGTAGGGAATAAGCAATGGTAGGAGCGCACAGAATGAACAGTGGAAGTACAGTGGGAAGTAAGTCACAGAGGGCACATTGGTAGGATTTCACAAGTGATTGGACAAAGCCCCGGGCACAGAATGGGGGGCAAGAGAGCAAGGCAGAGAGACAGAGGGACAGAGAAAGAAAGAGACAGACAGAGGCAGAGACAGACTACGTGCCGTAGAATGTTTTCTCAAGTTTACTGAAGCAATGGCAAGATTCTAAGCTTCCATTCACTGTATAGAAATTAGCACAACTGTAGTGGTTTGAATGAAAAATGCATGCCATAGGTCAAGGTATTCAACCATTTGGTCCCTGGTTGCTGGAGCTGTTTGAGGAAGTTATGAAACATTTTGGAGGTCTAGCCTTGTTGGAGGAAGTGCGTCATTGTGGATGAGCTTTAAGGTTCTATAGCCTTGCTCTACTTCCAGTTCACTGTCTGCTTCTTGTACAGCTTTCTGCTCCCGCCACCATGCCTTCCATGCCATCATGGAGATCTAGTCCTCTGGAACCATAAGTCAAAGCAAACTCTTCCTTAATTTGCCTTTGATTACAGTGTTTTATCACAGCCAGAAGAAAGTAACTAATACAGTAACCTTAAGGAGAAAGACAGGAGTTCCTCATTGACCATACTATCCTTGAATTGGCTGCACCACACCTAGGAAAGGCCCCTGGTGATAGGGGCTTAAAAGTGCAGACGGAAGTATGCTTACGGGGGACATCAGTGTGCACATAGCAGCTAAAGCCCTGAGAACGGATGGGCCGCATGTGGAAGGAGAGCACAGTGAAAGAGAAGCAGGTCAGGGCTGGAAACTTTAAGTCCTGGAGCGAAAAGGAAGAAGCAGCAGCAGCACAGAAGGGAACAGGAAGTGCTCAGTTAGTCGTTCAGTAATATTTGACAAGCGCCACTGAGCTCAAAGATGCGCAGGGGGAGAGGTGGTGGGAGGGGGGCGTTGCTGGCAGTATGCAGTGCTTCGGGGGGTGAGGAGTAGGAGTAGCTGGTCAGCAGTGTCAGATGCTGAAGACAAGGCAAGTGGGATGAGAAATGAGGAGCTTCTTCCCTCGGCCACATTCATCGAAATTCCTTTAACAGGGCTTTATTGTTAGCTGTAATAGCCTGTCTGGAAGATAAATGCTAAATTAATTTGGGAACTGAGTTCTAAAACTCTCAAGTGGCCTAAATCGTTTAAAAGAGAATCAAATTCTATTATGTGGGATTGAATTGGTTTCTGCAGGTGGTTTGGCAGCATCCTTCCCCTGAGATCTGTTTGTCAAATATGGTTTCTGTCCGGTTCCTCCTAGGAGCAAGAAGAGTGGTGCTGTGAGAGCCGTGTAACCTCATCAAGTCCCTTGGATGTCTTGTTCTGTAAATGTAAATCACCGGGCCTGGCTCTGAACTCCAATAGACCCTAGCTCTTAGGCTGTGTGACAAACATCCTATTCCTGCGTCTTTGTCTTCCTTTGCTTCTGCCATTAGTAGCAGTCTTGTCTCCTTAAATAGACTGAAAGTTCCTCAGTGGTACACATTATGTTTTCTTCCTACTATTCCCTACTGTGCTGGAGGGAGAGTAGTCACTTAATAAATATATCATCATGCCATCCCACTGTGTTTGGGGTGTTTTCAGAAAGTGCCGATGCATGTTTTACAAAATGTGCACCTTTAAAGAGCTACCGTTATTTAAAATCCCAATACCAAGAACCTAGATATATAATCTCATGGGTCCGGAAAGTGAATGAGTAAAACTAGCCTGCGTAGATTAATTCTGGGCTGCAGAAGTAAACAGGCGAGAAACAGGTCCAGCTTGAATGAAGCTCAGTACCACTTGGCAGCAATCTCCCAACCCTCTGTGCGGAAGACTGGAGGAGTGCCAACAGAATGGGAGATGTTTCAAGAATCCATTGCAGTACTTAAGAGCATGCACTTGGGATCTCTATGGGCCCTGGCAGCAACAACAGGTGCATTGGAGCCATTTTTTGATAAAGTAGTTCAGTAAACATTCATTGAACTTATATCTTGAGCAGGCACACTTGCCTGGCCATTAAATATTGCAGCTCCTCGGTGCTTTATCTTTCAATATTCACCCCTTCTCACGCCAAACTGTCTTCTTAGGTGATTTTATCTCCGGCCCCTTCTTCAATAACTATTCATAGGAAGATGACTCACATATTTGTGTCTTCAGATAAGAACTCTGCCGTGAAATTCGGACCTATTCATTTAGCTGCCAGCTTGACAGCAGCTTGATGGTCCCCAGACATTTCAATAAAATTATCTTAAAAAGAACTCATGCTGCTCTGTCACCCCCCCACCACCATCCTCTTCAACGAGACGCACTCACATCCAGCGTTCTCCGTCTCAGCTGATGACATTGCCATCTATTTCGTTCCCTGGGCCAGAAACCCAGCAATCATCAGGTATCTCAGGAAGTCCCAACCACTCCTCAGTGTGCAAAACACAGCCAGGTCTACACATTCCTCTCTAGTGTCTAATGTTGCTGTCGCAACTCTAGTCTTGGACCACTGCCAGCTTCCTAACTGGCCTCTCCGTTTCCACTTTAATCTCCCTCATCCAGCAATCTGTGTGATCATTTTTAAACACAAATCTGATCATAGTATGCCACTGCATGAACTATTTCACCAGCAAAGCCTTTCTCTTAGAATAGAGAGCAAAGTAATTCGTTTGGCTTATAGAACTTAGAATGAGTTCCAAGTTTCTAAGTTGGGTTTTTATTTAAATATAAACTATCTTTTTTGACCAGTAAGCTATAAGAAAAAATTTTAAGACAAACTCTTTACAGCATTTGGGAATGTCAGTAGGTTGACGAAGGCTTAATTATCCATATCATTCAAACTTGCTCCTTTAACTACTGTATACTGTATTTATGTCTTCACTATACTTGATGTAAGTTAAACTTTTCATGATGGTATTGGTAGTTTCACATCTTTCTTCCTTTTAACTGCATTTGTCAGTGTGTATGCTTCAAATATTCTTTCCTCCATTTTTGTTCTATACTTTCTATTACTATTTTATTATCATATATTAATTATTCAAAACAATAAGCTTGTTATGACTTTTTATACATATATAATGTATTTTGATTATATTCACCCTCTCTTGTCCTCTTCCCCCTCCTGTGGATTCCCCTTCCTCCCAACTAGTCCCTGCTTTACTTTCAAGGCCTTCGTGTGTATGTGTGTGTGTGTGTATGTGTGTGACTCCAATAAGTTTAATTAGCATTGCTTACAGGAGCATGGGCAACTTACTACAAGCTAATACCACTCACAAAAATGTCCATCCCTCCCAAACAGCCGTTAACCACAAATAAAACCTCAAAAAGGAAAGGAGCCCCACAACCCACCCTGTGGATGAACATTGATGGGCCTAATCTGCACAGGGCTTGTGTAGGTAATCACAGCTGCTGGGCATTTGAGAGTATAGCAGCAACATTGCACCAGGAAAACAGCATTCCCCTGCACTCTACCTTCCTCCAACTCTTACATTCCTTCTGCTTTCTCTTCTGTGATGTTCCCTCCGCGTTTGAGTATATAGGTCCTACTTAGGGCTAAGCATTTAACAGTCACTTATTCTGAGTACTTTGACCAGTTTTGAGGATCTTTGGTAATTCTTTTGTTACCAATGCTGACAGCAACACAGCATACACGTAACTATTGAGAAAGCATATCATGATCATTTTAGCAATTCAAAACCAGTAGGTTCCCCATGAAGGCTTATGATGGCTCCCAAGTGGGTCTACAGTACCAGACATGAATGCCCTCCTGTGGAGTGGGCCTCACATGAAATCAGAAAGTGGTTGCTTCCATAATAGTTATGTCAGCATTTCACTAATGACACACCTTGCCTGACAAATGAGTAGTGAAGCACACAGAGTCCATAGCTGAGCTAGGCTGTTGTTGACTCTTCCCCACCCCCAACACCACAGAAGCCTACATAGAAACTTCTAGCAGTATGAAATCTGATCAGCTGGAAGGAAGCTTCCAGCTCAGTTTCATCTTGATTCCTCTATGTCCTGTAAGCAAGCAAGTGCTGTCTTCAGCAGTATTGTTTTGTAATTTTGATACAAGGGCTCATTACATAATTCAGGCTGGCCTTGAACTAATGGAGATCTTTCCACATCAGCCTTCCTAGTACTACGAATAAAAGTACACCCCAATGTCTGTCTAAGCATCCCTTCTCTAGTCTTTTTTTATATATTGTTGAATGGGACACACACACACACACACACACTGCACATATTCGAGTTGGTTTATATGACTATGGAAGTTGTCTATGAAACTCTAAAATCTATAGGACAACTCATAAGGAAGAACAGAGACTGGAAACTCTTGGACAGAGGTAGAATTTCTTCTTCATTATGGAAAATTCAATTTAGCTGATAAGGTCTTTCAGTAAATGGGAAAAGGCCCAAATGTATTGATTGAGAGTAATGTTCTTAAATTCAATTAATTGTAGATATTATTTACATGTACGAACAATAGGCACATTTAGATTAGTGTTCTATGGAAGAACAACATGGTTGCCTGCCAAGTTAACATATAAAGCTGACCATCATGCTTGTGAAGCTAGTGTTCATAGCTGACTTCTATCCTGGTCAATAAGTAGAAATAATCCCAAAATTTCTTCCAAGAAACTTCTACAACTCATAAACACCTTCAATAATTTAGCAGGATACAAGATTAACTCAAAAAAATCAGTAGCTCTCCTTTATACAGATGATAAATGGACTGAGAAAGAAATCAAAGAAACATTGCTCTTCACAATATCCACAAATAACATAAAATATCTTAGAGTACTATAACCAAATAAGTGAAAGACCAGTATGACAAGAATTTTAAGCCTTTGAAGAAAGAAATTGAAGAAGACGCCAGAAAATGGAAAGATCTCCCATGCTCTTGGGTAGGTAGAGTTAACATAGTAAAAATGGCCTATCTTACAAAAAAGCAATCTACAGATTCAATGCAATGCCCATCAAATTCCCAGCAAAATTCTTCACAGATCTCGAAAGAATAATACTC
>PVIU01033506.1:0-12347 GCA_004026605.1 Ondatra zibethicus
TCCCTGTCATTGTCATCAGTACTCCCTGTCATTGGCATCAGTATTCCCTGTCATTGTCATCAGTACTCCCTGTCATTGTCATCAGTATTCCCTGTCGTTGGCATCAATACTCCCTGTCATTGTCATCGGTACTCCCTGTCATTATCATCGATACTCCCTGTCATTGACATCGGTACTCCCTGTCATTGTCATCGGTACTCCCTGTCATTGTCATCAGTACTCCCTGTCATTGTCATCAGTACTCCCTGTCATTAGCATCGGTATTCCCTGTCATTGTCATCGGTACTCCCTGTTATTGACATCAGTATTCCCTGTCATTGTCATCAGTACTCCCTGTCATTGTCATCAGTACTCCCTGTCATTAGCATCGGTATTCCCTGTCATTGTCATCAGCATTCCCTCTCATTGGTAAGGTTCCTTGTGACCTAAGAATATTCCACTGGAATAACCACCTCCTGAATTACCACACTGGCATCAAGCCTCCAACCTACAGCTATCTAAGGGACTAACAACATTCAAACTATGGCAACATCTGATGAGGATTGGAAGAATGAAAGTGTAAGCAAATGATGTTTTTATCCTCCTTCCTGGAAAAGTCAAACAATAGAAGATGTCAAGGGAGGTCAAGTTTCCATTGGTCTGGGTCTTGCTAGGTGCTGGAGGGACAATTAGAGGTACTGATGTGTGATTCCCCTCTGTATGCTGTGAATATCACTGGTTAATAAAGGAACTGCTTTTGGCCTATAGCAGAGCTAGGCAGGGATTGGGGGGACCTAAACTGAAGGCTGGGAGAAAGGAGGCAGAGTCAGGGAGAAGCCATGGAACCCCCTGCCAGAGACAGATGCTGGAACTGTAGGTGGTAAGACATAGCCGCATGGTGATACACAATTAATGGAGATGGGTTAAATTAAGATGTAAGAGTTAACCAATAAGAAGCTAGAGCTAATGGGCCAAGCAATGATTTAAATAATAAGTTTCTGTGTGATTATTTCTGGACTGAGCAGCGGGAACCAACAAGCAGCCTTTCTTACAACAAGGTGCAGGTAAGGAGAAGGCCTGTAGGAGACAGACAAAAGCTGGTGCCCAATATGTACCACCACTGGGCTACCACACACATCACAGGACCAAAAAGCAGCATGTTGGGGCTTGGGAACTCTGTACTAGAGCCCTCCATGGGATGTGGCCTTTAAAAGCTTGTATACACTCAGGGTCTGGGAGTCTATGTGCCGCAGTCTTCTGACTCAGCCATCCGAGAGCCTCTCTGCCCGTGCTATGAACCCTCTTGTTGTCAGTGTTTCAGGCCTAAGTCATGTGACTGCATGACTGCCTGTCACCTGGGTACTATAGGCTACAAATACACCATTAATATTAACCAAAGAAGGAAAGTCTAGGAAATTCTGAAGAAGTGGGGATCCTCTGAGCTCTACCCGCAAAGATGACTGAGATTCCTGGAATGATAGTGATGATGAAGAACACTGGTAGATTATGGGGGATGGTGCAGTGTGAAGTTCTGCACAAGTCCGGGAAAGGATGTTGAAGTTTCTGGAAATAGTAAATGATGTATAGCTGGGCCAGAGAATTTGGTACTTGGAGAGTGATGCAGGAAAGGGAACCGCTAACGGTGAGTGAGGGCAGCCTGACAGTCATACAGAACAGCCTCATACACAAGAACCCAGGTACGCACAAGGCTTTGTAACCCCTGCAGCAGTGTGATATTAGCAAGCTAATAATTGTTCTGACAATGTTTTGGAAATGCTGGCAGTATGCTATTCAAATAGCAAGCATGTATGTAATTGTAAAATTCTGCGTGTTAGCAGTATCGAATGCAGCTATGTGAAGGAGAGGAGGCAGGAAGAGCATCCTGCAGCGCTGTTTCTAGTCACAATATCAGCAAACAGCGATTCTCTTGCCAGGTGCAGAAGATTAAGAGCGAGACTAGAGAAGTGTGGAGAGCAGAACTTGACCTTCCAAGTTAATTTTCAGCCTAAAAGTAAGGATGATTAGGTTCAGGGACCAGTGCCTCTCATAAGACAGGCCTCCTGTGAAGTCTTTGCACAGAGGGGCTGGACGAGCCAGCAAAATGCAGGGTAACGGCAGCACACTACAGAGGGTCTTCCCAGGAGTGGTGGCACTTGAGGTGGCCGTTGAAAGATGAGTTGGGATCAAAGGAACCCGGGGCGAACGAGCGAAAAGCCATGAACACAATGGTCGGGCTGCTTCAGGGATAACTGCAAGTTCTTCTCGAACAATGCACGGAGAAGGGCTCCTTAAATCTGAGAAGCTTTCACAGTTGGTCAAGTTGTATAATTACCTGGCTGCTTGCCAAGGAAACCTGTGCGTGCATGCTTTTCAGCCCACTGTGGGGATTTAGTGAGGCGGCAAGTATCTATTGTGTGCCCATTATGTACGTACGCCAGGACTGGCATCTGGGGGAGAAAGAGAAGAAGAAAGCAGGCAGAAACGCAAATATTTTGGAAAATGGAGCATCTCGTGTTGAGTGTGGGCTACAGTCATGGTTTCATGTGACTCACCGCGAGCAGAGACAGGGCGGCTATTGTTGTGCTGTCCCCTGCCCAGTGCCACCTGTCAGCCGGCTCTGTGTGCTCCCGTGGGTCTTAGAGCTCCTTTGCGTTCAGCCTCTTGATAGTGGCCGTGTCTTCATATCACCTTGGGAAGGGGTCCTCGCTCAATCAAAAGGCACCAAAATTTTTCTGGTGCGGGTGTGGGCCTTCCAACAAGGTAGCCAGAAGACACAGGGACAAGCAGAAGCTAATAGCCTGTGGTCTCCATGTCTGCTATGTTGTCCACCCTCTTCTTGCCTCAGCTTAGGAAGCTGAGACTCCCCTGCGGCACTTTTATGGAGAACAGCAATGTGGAAAAGGGGGCATCTGGAAGCAGGGCCGTGACAAAATGCTTTGGGATGCTGGACGCAAGCTTTTAACTTGACATCAAGGAATGGCTTTTGTTGCTGAGGTTTTGTTTTTACATTAATTTTGGGTGTTCTTCTCTGCTCTAGCCATGGCTGTCTCTCGGACCACCCAGCTGCCCCAAACTCTTCCATTTGTGTTTTGACAAACCCAAACTTCGTCTCCTGCTATCACCTCAGACTACATCCAATTTCATTCTGTTCATGGTCAGCTTTCTTAGAAAAGCCATGTCTACTTCCTGCTTTCTATAGGATAGCATTTTGTTCCTGTCATCATTAACCAACAGTAGGTCCAAGAAAAGGCCATGCTGTGTCCCTTTCGTGACTTCTTTTGTGAGAAAGCAGTACCAGGAAATGTGCTCTGTTGGAAGGTCTTCAGGAGTCATGGGTGGCTATCTTGGAAGCATTATGCACTGAACTAGAATTCAAAGCCCAATGGGACAGCCTCAGGATTGAATGGGAACTTCTGTCCCAGCAGTAAGGTGAGGATAATAGTTTGACACAGTGAATGACACAGTGCGGACAACTCAGATTTGTAACAGCTAAGTCCCTAATTCTTACCACTGTTGCTAAGATCTCCCCATGGGGCTGAGGTCATCGAATATCCTACTGCAAGGTTTTATCCTTTTAATGGCTAATTGGCTAGGGATAGATAAAATAGAAAGATAGCTAATGAGAGAGTAATATGCTGTGGTGTACACAGGTTAAAGTAAAATGTTTCAACAACTCCTAGAGAAATGCTATCATTATTCACCAAACAATTATACTCAGTGTTCCAGGTCTCAAGGACATTGACAAACTGGGACAGCTTCCAGACATATCCCTGTTTCTCAGTGTTTTGTGCCCTGGCTAAGGAAAGAGGCAAATTATCTACGTCCAGAAAGCAGCAGCAGGAGCCAGGCCCGTCTTTTGTAAGGAGTAGATCTTTCCAGACCAGACCACACAAAGCTACCACCCTGTCCACCCCCTGCAGATCTCTCCAAGGCAGAACAGTAGAGCATCCAAGGAGGGGGGCCCCTCGAATCACCACAAGTCCTCTTTGTAGAAAAACACTCTCACATCTACCAAAAGGGAAAGCAAGGAAGGGCAATGTGGCAGGGACAGTCTGTTCCCTAAGCTGTTTCAGCTGTCGGTTCCGCTACATGCTTAACTTGTCCTTGGCTATCCCGTCACTGTGAACACCCTCTTTGCTGCCTCACCCAGTCTGCCTCTAAGATTTCACGCTCAAGAATTACCAGTCACATCGATCAATACAACAGAGGCTAGTTACCAGTTGACAGACACATGCATGCACAAGTCCGTACAGCAAGCAAAGATAAAATAAGTAGCAGCCCAAGAAAGTCTGGCTAATACAGTGTCCTTGGGTTGGCAAGATAGCTCAGCAGGTAAAAGCGCTTGTCACACAAAGCTGGATGCCTGAGTCTGAGCCCCATATCTCAAGATGGAAGGAGGGAACTGACCCCTGAAAGTGGTCCTCTGTCCTTAACATTTGCACATACCACACTTCATCACACATACACACACACACACACACACACACACACACACACACACACACACACAAAATAATAATAAACTGTTCATATCCAGTTGTGAGGATTTCCCCTGATTTTCTTTGCAGTGGAGGAGTTTGCTGATGGGAATGTTTTAAGACCATCTGGGGAAAAGGTGTGTCTGGAAACTGAGGACTTAAATGGATCTGTAAGCAACTAAGTCATTTCATATGTACTAAAACAAAGCAAAGATAATAAATAAGAGAAATGTCACCAGGTGGTTAAATTTCTTGAAGGCCAAGACCATGTTTGTTTTATTTCACTCTGTGTGTGTGTGTGTGTGTGTGTGTATGTGTATATGCGTATTTGTATTTTGGCACCTAGAAAAGCACCTGCTATATAATGGCACGTCATAGTTATTTTCTGACTAGGTGAATTACTGATTCAGTTTTAACTTAATGGTTTAATCCATATAAGTTAGCTTTATTATTTTATTATTCTCTCATTTATCTTACTATTCATGGCTTGCTTCTTTCCTTCTTCCTTCCTTCCTTCCTTCCTTCCTTCCTTCCTTCCTTCCTTCCTTCCTTCCTTCCCTTTGTCCTTCCTTCCTTCCTTCCTTGACATCTTTTGTAGCCCAGGCAGACTTTGAATTCTCTGTGTAGCCAAGGATGACCTTGAATTTATGTTCATCTTCCCTGCATCTCCAGAGTGCTAGAATTATAGGCATGTGCGTCAAACTCAGTTTTTATGCATTATTGGGGATTGAACTAAGGGCTTTGAGCATGTTAGGCAAGGATGCTGCCAACTGGCTTACAACACCAGCCTCAATTTATGTATTTATTTTTAATTGCCCACTCACTTCACATATGCCACTGAATTCCTGATGGTGGTGAATAACTTGGCTGATTATGATGCGAAATGACTTGGTCACCTTATTTGACCTCTTTATTTCAGGAGAGCTGAACAGGTTTTTTGTTTGTTTGCTTAGTTTTGTTTTGCTTTTTTGTTTGTTTGTTTGTGACAGGGTTCCTCTGTGCAGCCATAGCTAAGTAGACCAGGCTGGCCTTGAATTCACAGAACTCTGCCTGCCTCCCAAGTGCTGGGATTAAAGGTGTGTGCCACCACCGCCCAGCAGACATTTTTATCTTACAGGGGAAATAAAGAAAACGTTTTAGTAAGTCCAGAATGAAGTTTCTGATGTTCATGTTTCTTGTTACTACACACAAACAGTTCTGTTTCTGACCTTTCCTAGAGGTCTCTGTTGACCAGGCAGTCTATAGAAACATGCACACGTATATTGAGTATTGTAGAAGCATCCACTTAACTGTTCAACCAAAGCACCATTTGAGGTACCAACACACTTAGGTGTTTAGTTCACCTCCAACTCATGCGAAATTACAGTCATGGGCACTTGTTTGCCTTGACAGGAAGTCTTGTATTTGTTTGCTTGTCTCTAGTTCTGCTTGAGCACTCAAGTCTGAGGTGACATCACTTCTTGTCTGTGATGTCCATGGGACCAGTGACCAGTCTTGGCCCTTGGAGATCTAGTCTCCTTACTGAAGCGTTAGCACCTCCCAAACCAAGAAAGCTGTGGTGCTCATACTCTCTGGGGGTGTGTAGCCCATTATCCTTGGAGCACAATGAAAGGAGGGCCCCATGAAGTCTACCCTATATAGAGAGCCTCCTCTGTACCCAGCTAAACTCTCTGCCTTTCCCTACTGGCAGGCTCATGTGCCGCCACACACCCTGCATGCTGTCCTTCTTACTGTTCCTGAGACATGACAAGAGCTTCTCTGTCCTGTCCAAGAAATGACTGTCACTATATATAACCCCTGTCACCACTTCCTGTTTGTTTAGTTTTGGTTTTGTCACATTATAAGATTCTCTCTCTCTCTCTCTCTCTCTCTCTCTCTCTCTCTCTCTCACACACACACACACACCTATATATCTGCAAACCCATATATATATATTAATATATATTATTTTCAGTAATGGGGATGCATATATATTATATATATGTATATTGTGTTACTGAATGAGCTGATGATTGTATATGTATATATGAACACCCATTACTGAAAAGCAGTAATTGCTCACTTTCCCCCCTTTCCCTAGGATTTTACATTAAAAACACTTCCAACTCCCCTTTGTTCCTCTCCGCTGCATTCTGCCTTCCTTCTTCCTCTCATGAGCAACAACGCATTGTAGGCTGCTTGCCCCGCATCCATTTTTCCCTCCCTTATTTCTAACACAGCCTTGACTTTGTTCAAGCATTCGTACACCTCCTGCTCCCACTTCTACTCCTTGTTCGCAGACTCCCGTGAGCACGGGCAAAGGCCCAGTACAGCCTGTTGGCGGCCACTGAGGAACTGAAGGCAAGAGCCTCGGGGCCTGGTTTCTGTGGCCTCCACATAGCCAGGATCCCACATCTTCTTCTAGAGGTCCCTTCTCCCCTAGCTATCTGCCCACAGAGGTTTGTCTTTAGAGAACTGGGTTCAGGCTATCAGGACATCTAATCCAATGCCAAAGGCACACACTGGCAGCTAACCATTTTGTTCAGTCCTTATCATTTGCCAGCTGCTTATCTTGTGAAGCCACTTACTCTTGACTAAAAACAATACCAACATCTTAGCCAGAGGGAAGCCAGACTTCATAAATGCCTTCATGACTCTTCTCCTAAACAACACAGAAAAATGATTTTTCATTCTGTTGTGAATTATCTTTGACAGTGTATTATTTTACCATGGCGCATTAGTTTACCATGGTTGTGTGTATGTGTGTCTAAAGCCAACGTTATGAAAATCCTACCCAAAGGTAAGCCTCCATTTGGATAGGGCATGTTTGAAATGATCTCTCCGAACCGATTTCACGGTTTCCTTTTTCTGCTTGCAGGTTGCAGCATGTTCACCTTCCTGACATCTGTCACTGCAGCCATCAGCGGCCTCCTGGTGGGTTACGAACTGGGGCTCATCTCTGGAGCCCTTCTTCAGATTAGAACCCTGTTAGCCCTGGCCTGCCACGAGCAGGAAATGGTTGTGAGCTCCCTGCTCATTGGGGCGTTCCTGGCCTCTCTCACTGGAGGTGTGCTGATAGACAGCTATGGGAGAAGGCTCACCATCATCCTGTCATCGTGCCTCCTAGGACTCGGAAGCTTGGTCTTGATAATGAGCTTGTCCTACACTGTTCTTATTATGGGGCGCATTGCTGTTGGGGTGTCCATTTCCTTGTCTTCCATTGCCACTTGTGTGTACATTGCAGAGATTGCTCCCCAGCACAGAAGAGGCCTTCTTGTGTCCCTGAATGAGCTGATGATTGTCATCGGTATCCTCTTTGCCTACATTTCAAACTATGCATTTGCCAATGTCTTCAATGGTTGGAAATATATGTTTGGTCTTGTGATTCCCCTGGGGCTTTTGCAAGCAATTGCGATGTACTTTCTTCCACCAAGTCCTCGGTTTCTGGTGATGAAAGGGCAAGAGGAGGCTGCTGGCAAAGTTCTCGGGAAGTTAAGAGTGATCTCAGACACTACTGAAGAACTCACTTTGATCAAGTCTTCCTTGAAAGATGAATATCAGTATAGTTTCTGGGATCTGTTTCGCTCCAAGGACAACATGAGGACCCGAATTATGATAGGTCTGACGCTGGTATTTTTTGTACAGACCACTGGCCAGCCAAACATACTGTTCTATGCATCAACTGTCTTGAAGTCCGTTGGATTCCAGAGCAATGAGGCAGCTAGCCTCGCCTCCACTGGGGTTGGAGTGGTCAAGGTGGTTAGCACCATCCCAGCAACCCTCCTTGTGGACCACGTTGGTAGCAAAACCTTCCTCTGCATTGGCTCCTCTGTGATGGCTGCTTCACTGTTGACTATGGGTATTGTGAATCTCAACATCAACATGAATTTCACCAATATCTGCAGAAGCCATAGCCCTCTTAACCAGTCCCTAGAGGAGGCTGTGTTCTATGCAACAGGGAACCTGTCAACTGGCAACAGCAGTCTTGGGGAGCACTTTAAAGGAGTCCCCCCACACAGCAGGGGCTCATTCATGCCTATGGGACATGGCATGGAGCAGAAAGGGGAGATGACCCTCACATCTTTACCAAATGCTGGACTGAGCCAAACTGAACACCAGGTAGTCACAGACCCTGCTGTTGTCCCAGCTGCTTACAAATGGCTGTCCTTGGCCAGCTTGCTTGTGTATGTTGCTGCTTTTTCAATTGGTCTAGGACCGAGTAAGTAATTCATTTCTTATTCCTTTTTCTCTTTCACTCGATAATTGTTTTGTGCTGCCTTTAATCGGTTCAAGCAATCAATTAAGATAGACTCTTGTAAATACAAGATGCAGATGAGCAGGCTAGTGGTCCCTGATGGTCTGCAAAGGTGGAAAATATGCCTTGTGTATACCTGCTTCTGAAAAGAACAAAGCCATATTTGTTCAAAGGATTGGTTACTCAACACTATTCTCATCATATGAGCATACTTTAGCACAATTGACTAGATGTGAATCAGACCTAGCAAGAGATTCATTGCTCAAAGGTATTGTAGTGTGTTATGAATGCAACTTTATTGAGATCACATTATATTCTGATTCTCTTTATGGGTGGAAGGAAAACAATTAACTATGTATATTTTCTGAAAGATCTGATTGATGCATTTCAGTAATAATGAATTAGAAGTGAATTATGAGATAGGAAGAAGAATTTTCTTATTTCTTTGAGTAAATTTTTTTTTTACTAGACCAGTTTTCTGGGGAATTTCATGCTCTCATTAAATGGGACAATGAATGTGTGGTTAGTTCCATAGAACACAATGCAAATGGACAATTTACAGGGTCCTGCCTGCAAGGCTCTTGCATTTTCTAGAGTTGGACTGTTCAGACTTAGAGAGGTACTTGCTGAGAGAGTTTGTTTATTTCCATTCTGGAGTCTTTTGCCTCACAGGGAATCTCAACCTTTTTGTAGGGAGGTTGTGGAGGTAGTGTTTCTCTAACATTCTCTTCTCAGATTTGATCATCCTCCAACTGCCATCTCTTTTCTTGTCTTCCTCTTTTTCTCCTCCCTCTTCCTCCCCTTCCTCAATCCCTCCATTAAGTAGAGTTAATTTTGAAACTAACTATAAGGATCAAGGTGATAAATCTTCTCTAATAAAGGGAACTGTTCCCAGTCTCAGACCAAGAGGCATGCATAGGCTCCCCATGGAAGAAGGGATTCCATGGAGGAATGTCATCTCTGGCCATGTGAAGGAGTTTCTAGAAAGAAGACAAGCCCTAGCCATCCACTGCTAATGCATTAACTATGTATTCAGGTGATGTCTGTCAGGGGACTTGGCTATTACTGACCAGGAGCCATGCTCGATGCTAGGAAACAGTCATGAACAGGCCAGACCTTGGTCTCATCTTCCAAGAGACAAGTTGACTAGCCTACGGTAGATCCTATCATCAACCAGCAGAGTTAGCTTGCTTGATCTCAGTTAACTGATACTCTTGAACATGCTGCTTTAGCCTCTCCTGCCCCAATCCTACTACCTCATTGTTTAAATTTTACACCTACTTCTAAAATATCACTTTCTAGATATGATTTTTTTTTTCAAATTCCAGACAAGTAGAAAGATCTGGTGGGCCCTGTACTGTGCCTAGTCAGCTGAAGCAATTCAGGGCTAAGCAGCTGTAACTAGGTTGGGTAGTCAGAAGGAGGCAATCTTCTGGTACCCTACGTTGATAGATTTCCCCACATATGCTGTGAAGGGGCAGATAGATTAAATATTACTATACTGTAGCATCTGATTAGTCTGTCTCATTATTGATCCTGATTATTAAGGCATAATATAGCTTGTTTTCAGAGAGTTGTTCACCCATGATATATGAATGTGACTGTATTCGTTCTTTAAACTAATGGCAGCTGGTGAACCATCATTTGTATATTTTTATTTCAAGAAAGACATCATATTCTATAGGAGAATAAGGTATGGGTGTTTTCATATACTGAAGGACAATGTGACCTTGTTTGTAATACTTTCCTGTATAAGAAAGTACAGTGAGGTTTGTTCATCTGATAAATGCTACATGGTGGTTATGAATCTACTGGCTTTCTTTGCCAGAATCTTTTGTCTTCTATGTTCATCATGAAACCAAAAATGTTTATTTTGTATAACTATTTTTTGATCCAATTCTTCAAATTATCAAGGGCTACCTTAGAATCTAAGAAAAATCATAAAGGCATGCCTTCGTGGTTTTGACTTAGAGACCCGCTTCAGTGGAAAGAGTTGATGCTGTGGTACACAGTATCATAAGAGAGTCATTGATCTTGGACTTTTGGGATCAACCTATGTAGGGAGTGGAAGAAACCCTGAGTGAGTGGAGTGAGTGAATGTGTATTTTGACATGAACAAGGCATGTCCATGGCTCGGATACCAATGGCCCACAGTAAATTGGCAAAGCCATTACCCATTTGGGTCAGGCAAAGCTCTCCTCAAAGTCTGGGTATGTGTGTTTATGAACCATTGACCAGTGTGTGCAATGCCCAGCAGCTTCCTCTTCTCCAGCCTGGGGCTGTTCACCTGCAGAGAGCCCTACAGAGACTAGCTAATCCCCCCCCATACTGTACATAGTAAATGCCCTGAGGTTCCAGGTTGTCAATGGTTAGAGAATCTCTGCCCCACTCTGGTCCCAGCTTCATTGTACATGTATCTTTGTGTCTGTCTTTTCTTCATTTCTCTGCTGCCCCCTCACCAGGGTTCAGAGACCCAAGCCACTCAGAACATGGACAAACCTATTCGCCATTAGAGCCTTTTAGCATGATGTCATGCTTCTCTCTAGATTTTGAGACATTTTGAATGCAGCAAATTCTCTATTCCAGAGTGTCACTTGCTATCTCATTGCATTAGAACAGAGTTCCCCTCTGTGGGAAATCCAGTTTGATTTTTGGAAACAATTAGGTTTATTGTTACTTAACCTTTATGCTCCTGTATAGGGTACTCTGCTCTTTTTCTTTTTAAATGTACCTTAAACTTAGGGTTAGGTATTGGATATGAAGGGCTGCACCCTCCAGAAGCTCATGTGTTGAAGGGCTTGGTCCTCAACTGGTGGATCCAGTTCCCCATTGGTCTTGAGAGTAAATGTTAATAAATTAGACAGCTTACTGTCACTGTGCCAAAATATCCAAGAAGATCAACTTAAAAAGAGGAAAGGTTCTTTTTGCCTCATGGTGTCTGAGCTTTCCATCTATGATCACGTGTCCCTTTTGCCATTGAGCCAATGGTGATGCAGTACATAGCAGGACAGACAGTGCACATCAAAGGACATACTCTTCATTGACACAAGCAGAAAGGCAAGAGGAAGCAAGGATCCTAAAATCTCCTTCAAGGGTGTATCCCTAAGGCCTAGTGACTTTCTAATAGGTCCTGCCTCCTAAGAGGGTGTACCACTTCCTAATTTCACCGCACCATAGGCTACAAGCAAGCCTTGAACACATAGGCCTTTTGGAGACACTCCAAACTCAGACACAACAGTCAATTATTTTTAGCTCCATCGTCTCACTGAAGAGGCATTAGAAGTAAGAGTGAGTAAAAATAGTATATCATCCTACCGTATCCACCCCAAGAGACACAGTCTGTCCCTTCTGAAGTTCTGCTATAGGTAGGTAAGTATGTGCTTCTTCTGAGGCTACACTGTCAGAAAAAAAAAAAAAGAATAATGACTTTCTTTAAAAAAATTCTTTGATATACATTTACTTGGATGAGTGAATTTAAGAAAACACTGAACATCTGCATCAGTTAGAAGTCAAGTTCAGCCGATATAACAGGACCAAAATAACGAAAGCTGGACGTTTCTTTCTTTCTCCTCCTCCTCTTCCTCTTCCTCTTCCTCTTCTTCTTCTTCTTCTTCTTCTTCTTCTTCTTCTTCTTCTTCTTCTTCTTCTTCTTCTTC
>PVIU01033507.1:0-12334 GCA_004026605.1 Ondatra zibethicus
TGGGTGAAGGGGAGAGGGGGAGGGAGAAGGGAAGGACTGGGAAGAGCTTGGGAGAGTGGGAGGGTGGAGATGGAGGAAGGGTGGATGTTGGAGAAGGGAATAAAATATCTACATTAAGGGAGTCATTTTAGGACTGGCAAGAGACCTTGCTTGTAGTTCTTACTTTATGGGCTTTCACTGTCCACTTTGCCATTTCTGTCCTTGTTCAGTTCGTGTTTAGATAGTCATATTGGTGAGACTTTATGGGTGTGGCTTCTGACCTTACTGGAAGACAAAAATCTCACAGCAAACTCCCTGATCTATGGCTCTTCCAGTACCACGCATGGTTTCTCTCTTTTTGAGAAGGTTTTAAGTTCAATTAAAGAGCTTTTGGTTACCATCAAGGTATGTGTGCCATTACTACACCTTAGAGTTATTGTATGATGCTGGTTTTTGTTGTGGTTCATAGGCATCATAGCTGGGTGTTGCTGTTGGCTGCTTCCCTCCTTTGGAAGTTTGCATGGTGCATTCTGGTACCATGAACGCTAGTCCTGAGGGAGGACATTTTCAGATCAATTCTAGCTCAGGAGCCTCTGGGCCCTGCATCTAAAGTGCCTGGTGTCTTCAACAATAAGTACTTAACTTCTACCTCTGACAACAGTCAAGGGCAATAGCAATAGCCTGTATGTTTAGGGAATCTCTCGGACAAATCTGACCAACAACCCAAAAGAAGGCTTCTCATGCCTAGTGTTGCAGTTTTGTTAGATGTTCTTTGACTCTTGAAAGGAGCATTGTCTTCCCAAATAGAACATTGCATTTATAATATATATCTATATTTATATACTGACTAATGTGTATTTTAGGTTAATTTTAGGTAAATTGTTAGAAGTATGATTGCCTATGAGTTTTTCAGACATTCTTACCAGTGTGTTACCCCCCTTTCCTTCTGTATTTATCTCCCTACACCCTCCTTAATTAGAACCCCTATTTCCCATTCCCTCTCTATTGATCTCCAGTCGTCCCCCCCCAAGCAATATCCTGCCAATGGTCCCTTTTCACTTTCCTAGTTCCTGCAGTTACTCCAGGCTATATATTCATATCTGACAACTCAGAGCTAGGGGCCTCATATAGAAAAGAACATGTGATGTTTGTCTTTCAGGGTCTAGGTTATCTCACTTAATATGCTATTTTCTAATTCCAGCCATTTACCTGCAAAGTTTATGATTTCATTTTTCCTTACAGCTATTCGAATACTATTCCTTAGTATATATGTACCACATTTTTTTAATCAGTCATCAGTCAAAGTCAAAGAACATTTACCATTTCCTAGTTTTTGTGAACAGGGCAGCAATGAACATGGCTAACTAAATATCTGTGGAGTAGGATGTCAAGTCCATTAGCCATATGCCAGGGAGTGGTACAGCTGGATCATGTGGTAGATTTATTTTTAGCTCTTTGAGAAGTCTCCTCACTGGCTTCCAGTTTGCAATTCCACCAACAGTGAATGAGAATTACATTTTCCTATCCCTTGCTGCTTGATGTCAGTTCTTCCATTGATCTTTGCTATTCCTAAAGGGCTAAGATGAAATCTCAACGTTGTTTTGATTTTCATTTTCCTAATTAGTACAAACAATGAACATTTTTAAAGACATTTCTTAGCCATTGTATTTCTTCTTTTGAGAACTCTCTGTTCAGCCCATTATTTGATTGGGTTATCTGGGTTTTTTGTTTTTTTTTTTAAATTCTTTTTTGGAGTTCTTTATATATTCTGAATACTAATTCTCTGTTGGATGTAAGGATGGCAAGATTGTCTTTCGTTATGTGGGATTCTTCTTCATCCTAATGGTTGTTTCTATGCAAAATCTTTTTTAGTTTTATGAAGTCCCACTTGTCTATTGTTGACCTTAATTTTGGGGCAAATGAAGTCCTGTTCAGGAAGTTCTTTCTTACACCTATATTATATAGGGTGCAACCTACATTTTCTTCTAGCAGGTTCAGTGTTTCAGGTTTCACATTTAAGTCTTTGATCCATTTGGAGTTAATTTTTGTGAAAGCTGACATTTAAGGGTCTAATTTCATTCTGCATATAAATGATACTAGTTTCCAAGCATCATTTGTTAAATATACTTTCTTTTCTTCAGCTTATGTTTTGTCATAATTTGTACTCATGTTTAGATCTTCGATTTTTAAAAATACAATATTATCTTACATGGCTATCTTGCATATCCTGAAATGTTGCTGAATTTAACCTTTGTGAAATTGGGAGGGATCTTCATGTAGAGAGTCTTGTCATCTGCAAATATAGTTTTTTGCTTGTTTTTATCTTCTTCCTCCTTATTCTTATTCTTTTTGACAGGTTCTCACTACATAGACCAGGCTGACCTCAAACTCAGAGATTCTGCTGCTCCTGCTCTGCCTCTTGTACTAGGACTAAAGGCATGTGTTAACATGCCTGCCTGGATCTTCAGTTTTGTTCCATTGGTCTATGTCTTTGTTTTTGTGCCAGTACCATCTTGTTTTTATTACTATGGCTCTCTCTATAATATATATTAAGATCTGGAATGGTAACCTTTCCACCATTGTTCTTTTTGCTCAGGATTGTTTGGCTAACAAAGTTTTGTTGTTCTTCCATATGAATTTTAGGATAGTTTTTTAGATATATGTCTGTGAAAATGAAATAGAGATTTTGATTGTGATTCCATTGAACCCATAAATGGCTTCTTATAAAATGCTCATTTTAGAATACTAATTCTATCAATTCATGAACATAGGCTGTCTTTCCATTTTCTGATGTCTTTATATCTTTCTTCAGAGAGTTCAAGTTTTTATTCTAGAGGGCCATTACTTCCTTTGTTAGACATATTCCTAGCTATTTTATTTTCCTTAAGACTGTTGTGAATGTGAGTGCCTATGGTCTCTTCCTCTGTATGTTTGTTTTTTGTATATAGAAAAACTATTGATTTCTGCAGGTTGATTGTGTATCCCACCATATTGATGAATTTGTTTAACATTTCTAAAAGCTTTCTGGTTGAATTTTTAGCACTCATGAAATATAATGCCATCTGCAAATAGTGATAATTTTACTTCTTCTTTCCTTATTTATATCCCTTTAATTTCTTACTCTTGCCTTATTTCTCTGGCTCATGTTTTGATCACAGTATTCAAAAAGAGTGGTGATAACAGACAGCCCTGTTTCTTTCCTGATGTCAATGGGATTGCTTCATTTTTCCACATATAAGATTATCTTGACTGTTTGTTTCTCATATATAATTTTTTTTATGTTAAGGTATATTCCCACTAGTCCAACATTCCACACTATTTTTATCATGAAGGCATTTTGGATCTTGTCAAAGGCTTTTTATGCAGCTATTGAGATGATTTTTGTATTTAAGTCCATTTATGTGGTTTATTATATTTATTGACTTGAATATGTTGTTGAACCATTCCTTCTTTTCAGAGAAAACTAAGTTGGTCATGGTATATAATCTTTCTGGTGTATGTCTGTATTCTGTTTGCAAGTATTTTATTGAGCATTTTTAACTCTATGTTTATTAGGGATATTGGCCTACAGTTTTCTTTATTTTGTTATATGTTTATCTGGTTTGGGCATTAGAGTGATCCTGGCTTCATAGGCATTTTGGAATATTTATTATGTTTCTTTTAAAAAAGTTAGATAAGTACCACTTGCATCAGTTGGTAGAACAGGTGAGTGACTGGTCTACTAGATAAACTGTCCCAATCTCTAGGCCCTAAAACCCTGGGCACATCCTGTGACCTTCCCTCTCCCATCTCAGTCTCAGCAAGAAGCTAGGTCCTACTGCCATCTCTGGTAGAATCTCACTGATCTGGTGAAGATCCCAGCAGCCCATCAGCAGGTGAGAGGCCTACTGACAGGCAGTACCATCAGCACTGTCACCTACTGCACTCCGTTCCCACAAGACCCACTCTGCTGCCCAAACCCACCAACCCCAGCATCGTCCCCATAGACATCCCTCTCCCGCAACATCAGCATATCCTATAGGCACAGTCAGCACCCACACCATTTGGAAGAACAGCAGCCCCCGTAGGCATAAGCACCACTAATACCAGTTGGAAGAATAGATGGTTAAAAACCAGTATATGAATATATCCAACAACATAAAGGGCAATATGGTACCACCAGAACCCAATTGTCCTACAACAGGAAGACATGAACATACCATTGCAGATGAAACACAAGAAAATGACCTTAAAAATAACTTTATGAAGATGATAGAGGTCTTGAAAGAGTAGATGAAAATTTCCCTTGAAGAAGAAGAAGAAATGATAAACAAAAAATGGGGGAAATCAATAAATCCCTTCAAGACAGCCAAGAAAAAAAATAATCAAACAGGCAAAAGAAACAGTTCAAAACTTGAAAATGGAAATAGAGGCAATAAAGAAAACACAAATTGAGGGAACTCTATAAATGGAAAATGTGATCGGGGTAAACAAACAGGAACTACAGATGTGTCTCCAATAGAAAACGAGGTGAAAGAGAGAATACCAGGCATCAAAGATACAATAGAGGAAAAAAGATTCATTAGTCAAAGATAACATTAAATCCAAAAAAATTCTTAACATACAATATCCAGGAAATCTTGGACACCATGAAAAGATCAAACCTAAGAATAATAAGGATAGAGGATGGAGAAGAATTCCAGCTTAAATACACAGAAAATATATTAAACAAAATAATAGAAGAAAACTTTCCCAACCTAAAAAAAGGACATGCCTATGAAAGTACAAGAAGCTTACAGAATACCAAATAGTTTGGACCCACCCCAAAAAAGTCCCCTTGCCACATAATAATCAACACACTAAGCATACAGATTAAAGACAGAATATTAAGAGCTGCAAAGGAAAAAGGCCAGGTAATGTTATATATATATGCGCAGACCTACTGGGATTTCACCAGACTTCTCATTTGAGACTCTAAAAGCCAGGAGACCCTGGACAGATGTTTTGCAGTCACTAAGAGACCACGAATGCCAGTCCAGACTACTATATCCAGCAAAACTTTTCAATCACCATAAGTGAAGAAAACGAGATATTCCATGACAAAACCAGATTTAACCAGTATCTATCTACAAATCAAGCCCTACAGAAAGTACTGGAAGGAAAATTCCAACTCAAGGAAGTTAGCTGTACCCACAAAAACATGGGCAATAGTCAATCCCACACCAGCAAAACCCAAAGAAGAAAAACACACACAACACACTACCACCAATAACAACAAAACCAAAAAATTACAGGAACTAGCAATCACTGGTCATTAATATCAATGGACTCAATTGGCCTATAAAAAGACATAGTCTAACAGAATGGATATGAATACAGGATGCACCATCCTTCTGCTGCATACAAGAAATATACTTCAAATTCAAAGACAGGCATTTCCTTAGATTGAAGGGTTGGGAAAATATTTCCCAATCAAATAGACCTAAGAAGCAAGCCAATATAGTGATCCTAAATCTAAAAATATAAACTTCAAACTAAAATTAATCAAAAGAGATGGAGAAGAGTATTTCATGTTCATCAAAGGAAAAAACCATCAAAAGTCTCAAATCTGAACATCTATGTCCCAAATACAAGAGCACCCACATTTGTAAAAGAAACATTACTAAATTACAAACCACACACCAAACCTCACATATTAATAGTGGGAGACTTCAACATCCCACTCTCAACAATGGACAGGTCTGCCAGACAGAAAATTAATAGAGAAATAAGGGAGCTAACAGATGTTGTGACTCAAGCTGATTTAATAGATATCTACAGAACGTTTCACCCAAACACGAAAGAATATACCTTCTTCTTAGCACCTCATGGAACATTCTCGAAAACTGACCACTTACTTGGCCATAAAGCAAATCTCAACAGATACAAAAAAAAAATGGAATGTTCCCGTGTATATTATCGGATCACCATGCATTAACGTTAGAATTCAACAGCAACGCAAACTACAGAAAGCCTATGAACTCATGGAATTGAACAATTCTCAATTGAATTAGTACTGGTTCAAAAAGAAATAAAAAAAATCAAAGACTTCCTAGATTTAAATGAAAATGAATGCACAACATACCCAAACTTACAGGACACTAAGAAAGCAGTGCTAAGAGAAAAATTCATAGCACTAAATGTCTACATAAAGAATTTGGAGAAATCTCACACTAGCAAAATTAACAGCACACCTGAAAACTCTAGAAAAAAAAAGAAAATTCACCCAGGAGGAGTACATAGCAGGAAATAATCAAACCAGGTCTAAAATCAATAAAATAGAAACAGAGACCAATAGAAAAAAAAAAAGAAAGAGTGAAACAGAGTTGGCTCTTTGAGAAAATCAAAAAGATAGACAAACCTTTATCCAAACCAACCAAAAGACACAGAGAGAATATCCAATTATTATTAACAAATTATATTAACAAAATCAGAAATAAAAAGGATGACATAACAACAGAGGAAATCCAGAGAATCATTAGGCCATACTTTACAAACTTGTACTCCATAAAATTGGAAAATGTAAAAGAAATGGACAATTTTCTGGATAGGTACCATATACCAAAATTAAATCTAGACCAGATAAACAATTCAAATAGACCTATAACCCCTAAGAAAATAGAAGCAGTAATTAAAAGTTTCCCAACCACAGACTTGGTTAACTTCCCATTGGAGGTCATACCTTCTCTGAAGAGCAGATAGGAGTGGGATGAGGGGGAAGATGGAGGGAATAAGATGAGGAGAGGGAAAGAGAATTGGTATGTAAAATTAAAAATATAAAAAGCCTTCCAACCAAAAAAATTCCCAGGCAAGATGATTTTGAAGCAGATTTTCAAAGAAGAGCTAAAACCAATACTCTTCAAATTATTCTACACAATAGAAACAGAAAGAACATTGCCAAACTCTTTTTATGAGGCTACAATTACCCTGATACCCAAACCACAGAAAGACATAACTAAGAAAGAGATTTACAGACCAATCTCACTCATGAACATTGATGCAAAAATACTAAATAATTGGACCAATGAGTGCAGATCAACAAAAAGCAGACAAGGCAACCCGATAGCATTGGGAAACTCCTTGGGGGGCCTCTCACAGGCCCCCAAGCCACAAGTGGCCCAGTCATTCCCAGTCACTGTGGAAGACCTGTCTCACCACGAAAATTAAAAAATCCAGAGCCTTGTGTAAAAGACCATACTGTTCTAGATGATGGCATAAACATGGAGGATAAATCAAAAATTCCAAAAGGAAATAGGAAACGTATATTCTGACAGACTTCTATAAATGATCAAAGACCAAAGCTAAGAGTGCATATAAATGGCATTGTAATTTTTGGTTTGATAGATACAGGTGCAGATGACATATGATAATAGAAAAGTCTTCTGAATTAAATCAGCCGGTTTATTTCGAGGATGTGTTGACCTCACAATGGAAGCCAGGAGATGTGCTACATTGGGGAAGGGGTTTTGCTCTTGTTTCCCAGGAGAAGAAAAACTATGGATACCATAAAAATTAATAAAGATTCAGTTTGAAAAATAAACCTCTTGAAACAGAGAAATGACAACTCATCCACATGACAACCATACAGGTTGTAAGGAAACCTCATGAGGGTTGGGTCAGGGTTCTGTTCTTATCTTTACAGGAAAATACACATCTTCAAAAACTCAAGAGACCCTGGATGTTTGGATGCTGACAGAAGGAAAAATAACTATCCAATAAGGATCATCAAGAAAAAGGAATATGACTTGTAAGGACAGTTGATCATATATATATATATATATATATATATATATATATATATATATATACATATGTGTATATATATATGAATATGTAGAGCTGGTTTTGGAGTTGGACAATGGCTCTGTCCTTCTCTACATCCAAGCATGTTGTTAAAGGAATATTTAGAGTTTCTGTCTCATGTCATGTATGGGACAGAAAGAAGAGAATTTAGAAAAAATATTACTTTTCTTCATACCTATTTTTGTCTCTATCATGTATTTCATTGAATAGATATGTCTGCATATGTCTATATAAATAATGTTTAAGTTTTCCACAATGAACAATGAATTTTCCTGCAGTAATTTTTGAAATTTCCAGGAAGAAGATGAGGCCCCACAACTACTCCACTTGGTTGAGATAACATCATGATGGTGATAGTGCTGTACCAGCTGCTCAAAGTGGTTCCAACTTGGTTAGCTGAAATGCTGCACATTTTAATGACATTCTGGCCAGAACTACAAATAGGGATATCTTTGGGAAAAAAAAGGGAAAATTGAATGGAATAATAGATTAGTGTGAGCTTACTCACACTAATAATAATAGTGAGTAATAGAGTGAATACTTGTGAGTTATTATTTATAGGCAATTTATATTGGTGTAGATTCTTATATATTGATACAAACTTAAGTTATATTGAATATGTTCCTAATTCGTCCACAATATTTGTATACCTAGGCAAAGTTATGTTGTCATATTGTATGCATGCATGCTTCTACCTCTGCTTAAGACATATTTGTATATTGATACAATTTTAGTATATTTTTATCATATTGCAATGTACATTTCTACCTCTGATGAGCACTTATACATTGTTTACATTTTGAGGTCATTGTCCTCATTTGTTGCACAATTGTTTATTGTATAATATTCTAATATGAAGTCTTAGTCTTTAAGTTATGTAGATATTAAGAATTATTGAACAATAGTCATCTACTAATCAGTATCTTTAGATAGATAGAGATTGTATTCTATCTAACCACTTCAAAGAGCTGTAGAATATGGCATTTGAATAAATCAGCGTTCTGGTGAAGTGTTGAAGTGTCAGCACTGATTCCTGACAGAATGTTGAGCACCGAAGACACTCCACTTGGAGTTTATTTCTTTCTTGGAAAAACTGGCCTTTGGGCAAGGAACTGCCCATGCCTCAACCACTGACAAGGTACATGGGATCTGGAAATGAATGAGCAGGACACAAGGACACTGTCAAATCTTCCCAATACAGGGTAAAACAGTTTTGAAAAATTTCCGGCCTCTGAAAATGGTCTGTCAGTTACGCTAGGCCTTAGCCAAAGTTGTTTGCTTCAACATTGCAAATGAGACTTTAGGTGATTGCCCAGGTAGCCAGTTGTCTCTGTCATTTGTTGCACATTATGGAAGTTGCTTAATTACTTCCTGCTTACTCAAGTAATATTATTTCCCTTCTCGGAACTTTGATGAGGTTGAAGACTAGATAGTTGTAGTTACTTTCCTCTCATGACTTGGAAAAGTAATTTATTATACAAGACTTAACTCATTAGGGTAGGATAATTATTGAATATATTTGTTCTTATTGTATATACTTTTTTATTAGGCTTAGAACTCTTTTATTTAAATAAAAGGGAGCGGTGCTGCAGGAAATCCTGCAGCCAGTGGCCTTGAAGTTACCTACCCACTTGGGTGTGACTTCTTATACTATTTATGCTGATGTAAAGTGTGTTCAGCCTCCTTTTTGGTTTTTTTTTTGTTTTGTTTTGTTTTTCATTGATTTTTATTGAGCTCTACATTTTTCTCTGTTCCCCTCCCTGCCTCTCCTCTCCCCCTTCAATCCTTCCCCAAGGACCCCATGCTCTCAATTTACCCAGGAGATTTTGTCTTTTTCTACTTCCTATGTAGATTAGATCTCTGTAAGTCTCTCTTAGTGTCCTCATTGTTATTTAAATTCTCTGGGATTGTGGTTTGTAGGCTGGTTTTCTTTGCTTTGTGTTTTAAAAACACCTATGAGTGAATACATGTGATAATTGTCTTTCTGTGTCTGGGTTACCTCACTCAAAATAAGGTTTTCTAGCTCCATCCATTTTCCTGCAAAATTCAAGATGTTGATATTTTCTTCTGCTGTGTTGTACTCCATTGTGTAAATGTACCACATTTTCCTTATCCATTCTATGGTCGAGGGGCATTTAGGTTGTTTCCAGTTCTGGCTATGACAAAAAATGCTGCTATGAACATACTTGAGCACATGTCCTTGTGGCACAATTGACCATCCTTTGGATATATACCCAAAAGTGGTATTACTGGGTCTTGAGGAAGGTTGTTTCCTAATTTTCTGGGAAATAGCCACACTAACATCCAAAAGGGCTGTACCATCTTGCATTCCGACCAGCAATGCCAAAGTGTTCCCTTTTCCCCACAACCTCTCCAGCATAAGCTGTCATCAGTGTTTTTGATCTTGGCCATTCTTACAGGTGTAAGATGGAATCTCAGAGTTGTTTTGATTTGCATTTCTCTGATGACTAAGGATGTTGAACATTTCCTTAAGTGTCTTTCAGACACAGAAAGACAATTATCACATGTATTCACTCATAGGTGTTTTTAAAACACAAAGCAAAGAAAACCAGCCTACAAACCACAATCCCAGAGAATTTAAATAACAATGAGGAAACTAAGAGAGACTTACAGAGATCTAATCTACATAGGAAGTAGAAAAAGACAAAATCTCCTGGGTAAATTGAGAGCATGGGGTCCTTGGGGAACTCTGTTGAGAGTTCTCTGTTTAGGTCTGTATTCCATTTTTTTTTATTGGATTATATGTTCTTTTGACGACCAATTTCTTTGTATATTTTGGAGATCAGACCTCTATCTGTTTTGGGGTTAGTGAAGATCTTTTCCCATTCTGTAGGCTGTCGTTTGTCTTGTTGACCATATCCTTTGCTTTACAGAAACTTTTCAGTTTCCGGAGGTCCCATTTATTAATTGTTTCTCTCAGTGTCTGTGCTGCTGGGGTTCTATTTAGGAAGTGGTTCCCTGTGCCAATGCGTTCAAGCGTACTTCCCACTTTCTCTTCTATAAGGTTCAGTGTGGCTGGCTTTATGTTGAGGTCTTTGACCCATTTGACTTGAGTTTTGTGCATGGTGATAGATATGGGTCTATTTTCATTCTTCTACATGTTGATATCCAGTTATGCCAGCACCACTTGTTAAATATGCTTTCTTTTTTCTACTTGATATTTTTTGTTTCTTTGTCAAAAAATCATATGTTCGAAGGAGTGTGGATTAATATCCAGGTCTTCTATTCGGTTCCATTGGTCCTCCTGTCTGTTCTTATGCCAATACCAGGCTGTTTTCAGTACTGTAGCTCTGTAGTAGAGTTTGAAGCCAGGGATTGTGATGCCCCCAGAAGTTCTTTTATTGTACAGGATTGATTGGCTATCCTGAGTTTTTTGCTTTTCCATATGAAGTTGAGTACTGTTCTTTCAAGGTCTGTGAAGAATTTTGCAGGGATTTTGATGGGCATTGTATTGAATCTGTAGATTGCTTTTGGTAAGATTGCCATTTTTACTATGTTAATTCTGCATACTCAAAAGCATGGGAGATCTTTCCACTTTCTGGTGTCTTCTTCAATTTCTTTTTTAAAAGATTTAAATTTCTTGTCATACAAGTCTTCCACTTGTTTGGTTAGAGTTACTACGAGATATTTTATGCTATATGTGGCTATTGTGAAGGGTGTTGTTTCTCTTATTTCTTTCCAAGCCCCTTTTATCATCTGTGTACAGGAGGGCTACTGATTTTTTTGAGTTAATCTTGTATCCTGCTACATTACTGAAAGTGTTTATTACTCGTAGAAGTACCTTGGTTGAATTTTTGGGATCGCCTATATAAACTACCAGCATATCATCAGCAAACAGTGAGAGTTTGACGTCTTCCTTTCGATTTGTATCATTTTGATCTCCTTTTGGTGTCTTATTAGTCTAGCTATGGCCTCAAGAACTATATTGAATAGATATGGAGAGAGTGGACAACCTTGTCTTGTTCCTGATTTCAGTGGAATCTCTGGGAATTTCTCTCCATTTAGGTTGATGTTGGCTGTTGGCTTGCTGTATATTGCCTTTATTATGTTTAGGTATGTTCCTTGTATCCCTGCTCCCTCCAACACCTTTATCATGAAGGGATGTTGTAATTTCTTGAAAGCTTTTTCGGCATCTAATGAGATGATCATGTGGTTTTTATTTTTCAGCTTGTTTATATGGTGGATTACGTTGACAGATTTTCGTATGTTGAACCATCCCTGCATCTCTGGGATGAAGCCGACTTGATCATGGTAGATGATGGTTCTGATGCGTTCTTGGATTCGATTTGCCAGTATTTTTTTGAGTATTTTTGCATCAATGTTCATGAGTGAGATTGGTCTGTAATTCTCTTTCTTAGTAATGTCTTTCTGTGGTTTGAGTATCAGGGTAATTGTAGCCTCATAAAAAGAGTTTGGCAATATTCCTTCTGTTTCTATTGTGTGGAATAATTTGAGGAGTATTGGTATTAGTTCTTCTTTGAAAGTCTTGTAGAATTCTGAGCTGAAACCATCT
>PVIU01033508.1:0-12332 GCA_004026605.1 Ondatra zibethicus
GGGGTGGGGGGTGGCGGTGGGGGTAGAGGTGCAGTGTCCTGTAGAACAAAGAGGCCGGGAGGGGGGTGATCTTGCGGGAGGGAGGGAGGGTTCAGGGTCCTGTGGAACAAAGAAGCCCGCCTGGACCTTACCGGTGTGCGCCACCGATCTCCATGCAGGAAGAGAGAGAGAGACCTGCGTTTTGAAGTAGAAAGTAGGGTCTTGGTGGAATTACCTCTGGACAGTTTTTTAGATAAATACCACATACCGAAATTAAATCAAGACCAGGTGAACAATTTAAATAGACCTATAAATCATGAGGAAATAGAAGCAGTCATTAAAAACCTCCCAACCAAAAAAAGCCCAGGAAAGGAAGAAGTCAAACTTTTGTTATTTGCAGATGATATGATGGTGTACATAAGTGACCCCAAAAACTCTACCAAAGAACTCCTACAGCTGAGAAATACCTTCAGTGATATGGCAGGATACAAGATCAACTCAAGAAAAGCAGTAGCCCTCCTATACATAAAGGATAAAGAAGCAGAGAGGGAAATCAGAGAAACATCACCTTTCACGATAGCCACAAATAGCATAAAGTATCTTGGGGTAACACTAACCAAGGAAGTAAAAGATCTATTTGACAAGAACTTTAAGACCTTGAAGAAAGAAACTGAAGAGGATACCAGAAAATGGAAGGATCTCCCATGCTCCTGGATTGGAAGGATCAATATAGTAAAAATGGCAATTCTACCAAAGGCAATCTTGATTCAATACAATCCCCATCAAAATCCCAACGAAATTCTTCATAGACCTTGAGAGAACAATAACTAACTTTATATGGAAAAACAAAAACCCCAGGATAGCCAAAACAATCCTATACAATAAAGGAACTTCCGGGGGCATTCCATCCCTGACTGCAAACTCTATTACAGAGCGACAGTAATGAAAACAGCTTGGTATTGGCATAAAAACAGAGACGTTGATCAATGGAATAGAATCGAAGACCCAGATATTAATCCACAAACCTATGAACACTTCATATTTGACAAATAAGCTAAAATTATACAATGGAAGAAAGAAAGCATCTTTAACACCACTTCCTATGTTAATATTCTTATATGAATATCTATATAAGATATTCTTTTTTTCATTAAACAGATGTTAATGTTTTGGTGAAGTGTAAATTAAAAAAATATAGCTAAAATCTGAGTGTGTGACAATGGTGTAGGCTACCCATTTAGAGAAGCAAACTAGTTAAGAAACAAAATTGGTAATTAATAATGTAAACAGAGAGCAGTATGTTGATATGAATTTCAAAAGATAATAAAGTAAAATTGAGTAATAAAACAGAATTGGTGTGCCCATCATTGTACCCATTCCATTCTCACCTCACGAAAAAGCAGTCTTGGCAAACTTATCTTTGATCATCAAGTAACAGTGTTCAAATCTCATAAAATATATCCTTAAGTGCACTCGAATACACAAAAGTGACCACATACAACACTATCCTTATCTGTATGTGATTCTATTGTCAACTCTCGTAATTTTAACCTGTCAAAGTACCTATTGTCAATACTAAACATCTGAAAAATAGGCATTAGGTGATTAGTTATACAAGTAATTTCCTTCATTGCTTAGATGATATGAAGTTAAAATAATACATCCAAAGAGGACAATACCAAGTCAAGTTAATGAATTTCTAATGATGGACTAGTCAGTAATAAAATGTTAGCTAAGAAAACAATTTTGGGGTAGTGACTTCCAATCAAATTCAAGGTATAAAACTGTATTTCACCTGAACATTCTTTAAATTTTTACATACTCTGTTAGGCAGTGAAGGGCCAGACAGTGGTTAAGGCAATAAATAATATTTTAAAAATAAGAGTCCTGTTGAGCAATATTCTGCTGCTCAAACAACCCTACCACCACCACCACTTGCTGCAGGGAACAACTAATGATGTCAGGACAAGATCTTTCCATAACTTCCTCTGGAGGAATAGAAAAGATTATTGTAGTGTCATGCAAGATTTTGATCAATACTTGGATCTTCTGTAAGTATTTAGGTCATTTTACTGTTTTTTCTGGTTAATTCTATCATTACATAATGACTATTATCCTCTGTAACTTTGTTCCAAAATCCTAGTTTTGAAGACAATTGACTCAGGGCATAATTTTCTTGTTCATTATTAAACTCAAAACATTTGATTATCCACTTACATTCAGGGTTTAGAGGCAAAAAAAAAAATGATGCTGATTTACCCATTACTGATTGAAATCATAGTCTTGACCATCCAATTCAGTTTTATCAAAATTGTCTGAATAGCTTATCAAGTAAACAATACAAGTGCTTATGTTCAATGCTGTCCCTTCATAAAGACAAAGCTAAGAGGTAAAAGTAGATTAATACATTTTCATATTAATTTATTAAAATTTATTTAACTTAAGGAACTAAAATGCATTACATACAAAGCTCATTCGTTTTTGAAATTTGAAAACATATACGGACAGAAGATATATGTGGATTTTAAATCAATGAAGGGCCAAAGTCAAATGTACACGTATTTACACCTATATTTCATATTGGATATAAAGTGTACATATATATGATTACTTTCAACAGACAATAAGTAAATATAAGCACACAAACATTCATTCACAGACGTATGCTACATCATAAACAATAGTCTTTATATAAAGATGAAAACAATATTAGTAAAATGCTTTATGCTTTTCCTGTGGAAGATGCTGTGTTCCATGTAATTCATTGACTTTGTTTCTATTTTGAGATGGAGTTACTGAGGAAGGACCAAGACCCTTTTTCCTAAAGGAAATTAATTCTTACTCATTATTGACCTGTTCATAAAGAACAAGCAGCAAAAATAGAAGCGAAAGGTGAACCATAACTCATTTTTTCTTTGACTACAAGAACTTCACTTTTTTTCTTTCGCTGATCAATGTCTGTACCCTGTAGGATTATGACTTGCATGTCACCCTTTGAAAATGGGTCAGACAATCAATGTAGCACTGTTAACCCTTCCATAACCCTTCAATTGTCTAATGTCACCATGACCTTGAACTCTTTAATTTTCAGGTTAGATTCTTTCCAGAAAACTCTTAAAGAAATTGATTTCTGACTGTAAGTGGCTTATACTATGCATGGTGTGTACAATGGATACTACAGCAATCTCAGGTGGTTGGATTAAAAATCATCAACAAATTGTCAGATATTGAGTACCAGGCTAAAAATTTTTTATCATTTAGTGAATTTTATAATATATCTTTTGGATTTCTCAATATTCTATCTAACTAAGATAAATAAATTGAGATGATCATTTTGGAGTTTGATGTAACAGGTAATCTTCACTTTCCCCTCATTTTCATAGATTATCTTCTTAGGCACTACATTATGTTTTGTATAACTAGATTTGATCATGTATTTCCTAAAAATAGGATTCAAGGTGATGAAAAACTTGTAGAAATTTTAATTAGTTAGTACTACAAATACAATTCATCCATCAGACTGATAGATTCTTTTTACATTAATGTTTTAGTTGATATGTAATTTCTTCCTTTGATAGTTTCTAATAATGAACTGAAATCAAATTAATTTTAGCCCATACCTGGAAACATAAATAGCAACTTGGGCTTCTTTGGTGTTTGGGGATGGCGAAGAGTCACTCATCATCTTTTTGTTCACATTGAAAATTTAGAATATTACTTCGAATAGCACCTGAAATCTCTGCTACTCTATATTTATTTTCTTTAAAAAAATAAAATGATTCATAATGATATTATGCTATATTCATAGACTGGTGCCTAGCCCAGTCATCATCAGAGAGGGTTCCTTCATAAGCTAATGGGAGCAGATGCAGAGACCTATAGTCAAACATTAGACAGAACTTGAGGAACCCTGTGGAAGAAGGGCAGGGAGGACTATAGAAGCTAAAGGAGTCAAAAACTAGGATAACGCTGGCCAAGAACCAACTGAACAGGCTCATGTGGCTCATAGAGACTGAAGCAGCAATAATGGAACCTTTATTAATTGGGCCTTTGATAGGTCCTCTGCATACACATTGTGACTGTTTATCTTGAGGGTTTTGTGGGATTCATATCAGTGGGAGTGGGGGCATTTATGACTATTTTTTCTGTGCTTGGGACCCTCTTCCTCCTACTGGGTTGCCATGTCTAGCCTTGATATGGGGGTTTGTGCCTTGTCTTATTGCATCTTGTTATTTAGTGTTCAGTTGATATTCTTGGGAGGCCTGTTATTTTCTGAAGGTAAATGGAGGAGTAGTAGATCTGGGGGAGAGGGTAGTAGGTGGAGGAACTGGGGGGGGGTTGGAGGGAGGGAAGACTTCACTCAGTATGTGTTGTATGAGAGAATGAATAAAAAGAAAAAACCTAAATACAAAAAAAGTGTAACTTTTGTGTTTTCTGATCGTCTGAGAATTAAAATCCCCAAATTCACTAACAATAACATAAAGCATATTCATACTATATATAACATAGTATATTCAATTTGAGTATAGAGCAAGCACTCTTTCATTGGTGTCTAATATAAATACAAGAAGATGCATACAACTTTGAAAAAATATTTTAGATACATGACTGAAAAATCAAAAAAAATCACTGACAGCCTTGAATATTATTCTGGACAAATAATAGAGTCCAAGAAATAGTTAAATATTGTATAGTAAATGCACATGAAACTGACTTCGGCCAAGTATAAAACTGAAGACAAATGGTTTATCTAAAGCATAGGCAGTGGTAGAACTCTTGAGAGAAAGTAAGACCACAAGAAGATGAGTCAGACCACAAGAAGGATGACTCAAGATAAATATAGTTGTTTATAAACACATTAAGGTTCCAGGGTGAGGAGGCCAAAGCAAGAGAACTGAGTATTCCAGACTACTCTGAGCTACAGAGTACAATCATACTACAACATATTTGTGGTGTCCATGCGCATCTCTGTGTGTGTTTCATATGTGTGCATGTGTGAGTGACACATTCCAGTCTTTACACATATATACACAAGTACAATAAATAACTCACCTATTATTTTGTTTTTTACTTTTTTTTCCATCTAAAATAGAAAATATAAAGTTAGGAACATTTTTGTAGAAATACAGTACTTGGAATTAAGTAGAAACTTAATACATCATAATTAAAATGTGCATTCTAATAACTATTACTCTATAGTAAGGTTATCTTAATTCAAATAAGATAACAAGGGGAATGTCCTTTGATTTAAACTTCAATTATGTGTTCCTTCAGAAGATAATTTGTAGCTATTTCTACCTAAAACTTGTCCAAGTGTAACTTTGTTAAACTTAACATTTTTGATACCAATAGTTTTTGCTTGACAGAAACAGTGATTACCTATGTGGCAAGCATTTAACTTGTCTGGATTAGATTAAAGGAAGTGGGAATTCCTACCTTAAATGAAAGGAGCAACTCTGATGACAATACAAAGAGACACAAAGGAAGAAGTTTGCTTTTTTTTAACTTCTTAATGATTAATATTAATGATTAATGCTGCTGCTCCTGTTGCTGGTGCTGCCACTTGCCTTCATTGACATCAGCATCAGAATCAAGATTTTTTTTTTTAACTCCTAGTTTGGATTGAAGACCAAGGACTCTCCAGGAATACTCCAGACCTTCAGGTCCGGATCTGAGCACTTGGGGTGAATGCACTGAGCAACTGCCTCATTTTCAGCCTCGCTAGAATGAATACAGTCATTGTTACACTTACCAGACTAGATTTTATAAGCCAGTCTAATAAATATCATTTTAATTCTAATCATTCTATCGGCTCTCTTCCCCTAGAGAACATCAGCAAATTCAGAATTCGGCTTTTAAAACTGTCTCTGTGTTAACAAACTCATGGAGGTCTCACTAAAAAAGGACTTAGGGGGAGGCTGTTTGTAATGTCAACAGAGCCTGGAATGTAGAAATGGCATAAATTATGAGGAATCAAAGATTAGGATTTGATCAATAGTTGACCTTCTAATATGTTCAAAGATTATTTGTTTTTGCTACTAACAGTCTCACTTTTTATGACTGTTAAATGATCATCCTTTAATAATGTAGAAGATAGTTCAGCAGAGATGCCCACCAGTTATTCACCACCTGAAGTCAGGAGATTCTTTTTTTCTTTTAAAATCTCAAGGCATGAACATTCATATTTCTCCTTTTTCCTCTATCTGTATATATTATCCAGTAAAACCTATAATTTTTTTTTTGTTTTAAAGGAATACCTACCTGATGACGAGTCCATAAAACACACATTTTTCCTATTCAGGATTGAAGACACAAGTTGCATGCACATTGTTTTCTGCTTCATTAGAATCCATAGATGTTCTCCACACTTTGTGTTTTCCTTCTGTCTAGAACATAAGCAAATGGAATGATTCAGGAAGTTTACACTTTAAAATTTTATGCCTCGAAAGGAAATGATTATGATAAAATCTATTTTTCCATTTTTATTGAAGCAACATAGTCCAGAAAATTTTCAAAATGAGCTGTAAATGGCTGAACAGCTAAAAAAGAATGTGATATATACACAAAATAAACTGTTATTAATACATCAAACAATGAAATCCCACCATTTAGTACAATATCCAAAGGCGCAAAGAACATTATGTTAAATAAAATAAGTCAGATTAGGACCTGTATTGCATTATCTCACATGTGAAATCATAAACTGTTGATTCATGGGAATTAGCATAGAGTGGTTTATGTCGGAAGACAGGGAGGACAGAAGCAGTGGAGGTCTGGGAGAAGCTGATCAATAAGAGGTTATATTCATATAATTTCCATTTTAGTTGCTTTATTTTATTGTTGTAATTACTTAATCTGTTACTATGCTTAATTTACCAATTGAAGGTCATCAAAAATATGTATATATAAAATAAAACACAGTTAATTTAGTTTCCTTTATTACTCAGATCTCTAGGCATTCTTTGAAGATCATAAAAATGTATAATCCATAGATGTGGAAGACAAATGTTTCTGAAATCATTTTCTTTTCTTAATAATTCTGTGGAAACACAATGATATCTCCATTTACACTGAAAAAGATAGAATGCTTGAGCACTTTGTCCAAAGACAAATCTGTTAAATTATATTCAATTTTGTAGCATGATTAATAAAAACACAGAGACAGATATTGGGGTTCAACCTGAAGACCAGAAAAGCAAAGCAGCTAGTCACTAGTGAGCTCTTACCTCTATGAAATCATCAGACTGAAAGAGCATGAATTCCTGGCTCATCCTACCTGATATTCCTCTCTAGTTCTGGTATTAACGGCATGTACCACCATCGCCCGGCCTCTATGACTAACTAGGTTGGCTGCTGGAATTAAAGGTGTGTGCCACCACTGCCTGGCCTGTATGATTGTCCTGTGTGGCTATTTCACGTTCTGATCTTCAGGCAAGCTTTATTTATTAAAATGAAATATCACTACACAATTTGATTTCTCTTGGAGCTTTATAGTTTATGCTACAGAGTTTGAGATTTAAACATTCAATCATTCACTTGTGAATGAGAACCAAAATTGTAGAGAATGGAGGAGTCTGAAAGCGTCTGCATTTACCTGAAATGACACAACTCAATGAGATGATGGTGCATTTACTTTACTGTGTCTACTCCCTTTCCCCCAACACCTTCACCACCTTGTAGGCTGAAATGCTTTGATGGAAAGTACTAGTATAAGTCGTCTAGTTCTATACTGTGTATGGGAGTAGTGACTGATGACTCCAGTTCACTGTGTTTTCCAGGCAGAAGATGAGTTGGGCATTTACCAAAAGCCCCAGCAAGAAACGGTGACACTTCAAGTCATGATAAAAGGAAAGCAGATGGAAGCTAGATAGTATATTACTAAAAATCTTTAGAACTTGACATTTTCCTGTATGTGTGTTTTTACAAAGAAGGGGAATGTAGAACAATTTGTAAGAACTTTGAGCAATTTTTGGCAAGAAATGGGAATTGTCTGGGTAATGAAAACTTTTACTAGGAATAAGGGATTTTGGAGATATCTTGAGACTTTGAGTTGGCTCTTCCTGTTGCTAATAAGCAGGAGCACTGGTTATAAAGTTTGGGATAAAAATGTTTTATACTTATTGATGTGGTTAAAATCATAAAGATTTCCTGTGTGCCTATTTCAAAAAAGTCTCACATAAACTATTGAATAGTTTCCAAATCATAATTCAGTTTTAGTAAGAACACCCTTTACTTTTAGTTAGAAATTTTAAGGATAAGTTGTTCTATTCTAGTGGAAATTTTACATTTTGTATATTTTAAAATTGCTTTCCAGTTGGGTCTTTCATTGTGAAATCTTTTAAAGCATCTGTATCTTTCACTTTCTTTTTCAGTATTTCAAATATTTCTTTTACTTGTTGCATCTTCTGACTGCAAGTTGGTGAATGCTGCATAGTTGTGACTACAAATGATGAAGAAGACATTTCAGAGCAAAACAGGGAAGAATTTTTGAAAATTAGAGACTATAACATGGACCTTGTAACTTTTTTTTAAGTATGAACTGAGATTCTAAGGGGAATTTTAGAAATACAACATCCAATTGGGAAGCAATATTGACTAACCTGTTCTAAAGATACATAGGTCAGAAATCTATAATTTATTGCAATCAAGTTTGATATTCATAAAGCTAAAAAATTTGTGTTACAAAACTAAGGTTAAATCCTTTTTTCTTTATTTCAGATTTTTAACTACTCTCCTTTTTAGCATTCTTCCAAATACACATAAAATAATAATTAAACAAATCTAGTAAAATAAATAAATATGGTATAAATGTATCATATCACCTTTTAGGTGCTGAAAATACAGTCTTATACACGCAGTAATCTTTAAGCCCAGAACGACATCATAAGAGTGGTTCTTAGTTCCCTAGCACTTCTTTACCAGCAATGAGGAACACACAGCCTTTGTATGACCTGTCAGCTTGTGTGGGAATAACCTTCACTGTTTCAAATTCAATGGATTTGTCTTTGTCCTGCTCATATCTAAGGTTTTCATGCAAAAATGGAAAGAATATCCCAGTTCCTTCGGAGAAGTGTAAAATTTATTCTTATCAGCTACTTTGGAGGATATAGCCATCCCTGCTGGTTATGGGGAATTGAAGACACTACAGGGACTGTTCTTGTTCAGTCTTTTCTCTGCATGAAGGAAAACATGACCCCATACAATGCTTCTCTGTCTTGTGCCTCAGATACCAAGACACAGGTGCTTTGGTGACTCCTACAGAGGCAGGGTAGGTAAAAGCATTTGGATTTCTCTTCCCTGCCGTTGGCAGACTGCAGTTTTTTGCTATCTTCCATGAAGTTGGAGTTCCCTCAGCATGAGTAAATGATGCACCCTGTTCTACACCACATTTAGCTACAAATTTGAATCAACTTTGCTTTCCTTCTTTCCAAACCCAAACAAGATTTAAACTATTCTATATTTTCATGATGCTGCATCTTTTCTGCTTGCTTGACTCTGTACAACCATTCATTATACGGGAAAAGGAAAATAAAGTAGTGATATTGTTACTTGACAGGTTTTTTTTCTAAGACATATTTACTACTGAAAAATATGTAAAAGATTATATTGTAAAAGAGGTCAAGTAACATACTTAACCAAGAGTTTAATGATTAAATTTTATGGTCACGGGATTACGTCAGAAGAAAGGCTGTGACTTTCATAAAATCAAACCCACAAGATTAACCAGGGAATAAATAAACTTTAAATACAATAAATGCTAATGGTGAGATTTTGGGTTATCACAAAAATGTAAATGATTTTAATCAATCAATCTAGAAAAAATATTTTCATAAACATGTCAAATCAAGAACTCAGTTTCCTCTCTTCTACTAATGTACTGTTTGATTTTAAAACTCAGTTGGTAGGAATGAAAATCTAATTCAACCTCACTGTTTTTCCTTCTATCCCAACCTCTTTACGCAAGTTTTAAGGAGACTTAGACTATAGCTGAGGTCAGGCAGTTCAATATCTAGTCGCTTCCTTTAGCTAATTTAGATACCACTGTTCATTTCTTTTAAATTTTTTGACATGGATGTTTCCAGGTGAACAGGCATCGCTTTACTGTATGCATTGTGTGTGCGTGAGTACTTTCTAACTCATCAACAATGCTCATTTCTTTTCTTTTCTTTTTTATTTTCCATTCAAAACTTTACACTTCCTCCCCTTCTCCCATTCCCCTCCCGCTCCCCCACTAACCCTCCTCCCTTCCCCTCCCTCCTTATAAGAGGGCAGGGTACCCTGCCCTGTGGGAAGTCCAAGGCCCTCCCCGCTCCATCCCTGCCTAGGAAGGTGTGCATCCAAATAGACTAGGGTCCCAAAAAGCCAATACATGCAGAAGAGACAGCTCATTTCTCAGAGTAGCTGTACTCCTGCGTCGCTCTGACTAACAGAATCCAGGCTTAGCAGTTCTTTCTAATTTCATGCTGCTTTGTCCATTATGTAAAGGTGAATGACCCTTCCTGTTCTTCATCCTGATTCCAACTTTTCCACCCCAGGAGAATAGTGAATTAGAACTCCAGGGGAGACATTTTGTTTACAGCAATCACTTCATTGCCTCAGTATGACTTTGCTAGACTACAGTCTTGACCTCTCTAGCCACTTACAATTTCCACTTCTCCCCCGAGCCTCAAATCATTCAAGGCTGCTTCAGGTTTATTTAGTGAACCTTTTCACTTTCTAGCATACTACAAATTTTATGTATGCATGTAGAACTGTTCCTCTCCCTGAAATGAAAGTTCCACGTGGGGAGGTTTCTTATTGATATCTTTTAAAATGTCTTGACTCTTTCTGTGCCCAATATCAGGCACCCTATGTGAACACAGGGAAACATATATGTAATAATATATATTCCCATGCTCAGAGATGCTCTGAGAATTCTTCTGCTCTTCTTAAGGAAATTCCTACTAAAAGAAAACACATCTCTACTTCTGACTGTCCTTGTAAATATACCATAGAATAAAAGCCTTTCTGGAACTCCTTACTGTGATCATATCCTTTCTGGTGAAGCTCCAGGCACAGTTGCTACTGCAGGATTCACCGCATCTCAATGTTACTTCATTTATTCACAGGGACTATCGTGCTGATTATCAATTATATGAATGTGATGGGCAGCTCAGTCAAACTGATATTTCTAGAGAACTAAACTTCTCAGGCAAGCTATTGTAATAAAAAGCTACTGCAGCTGACTCAGATAGTTGAATAGATATGTTTATCTTATTGTATCAGTTGAAAAGTTACCAGACGACCCTAGCAACAACTTCCATTTGTAATTTCTGTTCCCTGACAGGAAACCACAGGTAGACAGCTAATGACACAAAGTCTCTCTGAAGTTACAAGAGAGATAACAGAGATAAGTTTACAGCAATAGCAATGGACTGACCTGGGGAATGTCTCCCAAAACACTCAGACACACACACACATACACAGACACACACCACCACCACCACCACCACCACCACCACCATTTTCTGTTCATGTTGGCATATTTGATTGCTGTTTTCCAAGTAAGATTCTTTGTAATATAGTAATCAAAATAGTACTACCAGATCCTTCTATCTGAACTGTCCTAAGGTAATAATAACAACGCTTTGTCTAAACCAGTGGTTCTCAACCTTTCTAATACTGTGACCCTTTAATATATGTCCTCATGTTGTGGTGACCTCTAACCATAATCTTTTTGTTGCTTCTTCATAACTGTAATTTTGATAGTGTTATCAGTGAGCCATAATGTAAATATTTGAAATGCATGACATCTTACTTGTGACCCCAGTGAAAAGGTCATTTTCACCTACAAAAGGGGTCTCAACCTACAGGGTGAGAATCACTGGTCTAAGCAAAAATAGTTTTTGTTCATTTCTACATATGGTTCATTTTCAGAACATTATGAAGGATATATGCTATATGCATGTATATATATGTGACGTTAATTTTTATTATTTTTAAAATGTGTGTGTGTGCGGGCATGCATGCTCATATGTGTGTGCATATGAGTGGATAACAGGAAAGTTCAGAATTGCTCGATTCTCTGGATTTAGAACATTGAGGAATAATCTTTTTACACTGTGAAGATGTCACTCAGATTGGTTTAATAAAAAGCTGAACGGCAAATAGCTAGGCAGGATATTCCAGGCACAGACAATGCTGGGAATAAGAAGATGGAGTCGCCAGACAGACAGAAAGTGAGCAAGGCATGCAGAAGGACAGGTAAATGCTATGAGCCTCATGGCAGTGTGTAGATGAACAGAAATGGGATCATTTAAGTTATAAGAGCTGGTGGAACAAGCCTAAACTGTTGGCCCGGCTTTTGAATTAAT
>PVIU01033509.1:0-12333 GCA_004026605.1 Ondatra zibethicus
AAAAAAAAAAAAAAAAAGAATGGGGGAGTGGCTCTGGGAAGAATTTAGAGGTAAATATGATCAAATTTCAATATATAAAATTCTTCAGAAATAAATATTTTTAAAGGAATGATTCCAAAATGACATCTGAACTCAGTGAATAGGAACAGTGGAATCAATCAAGGATGTAGTCGCAATGCTGGAAGAAATTATTTTCAAAGACAAACATTTTGTTCATATTTATATAATATTTGGTTAAGATATTTTTCGTGACTAAAAAGGAATGAAAGAATCAAAGGTCTATTTTCAAGATAAAACTGACAAGATTTATTAAAAATTCAAATATATATCTGAGAGGAAAAGAAGAAACCTATGTTTTGATTTTTAAAAAGAGCTAATTAAATTTTGATTAATATATTCATTTTATATTTTTGAATATTACATCAAAAGTAGAATTGCTTATTATCCTAAAGTTGAGAAGAACATAGAAATAAATAAATTGTAATTAAGTGAAAGTACCAGTAGCTCATTTTCTACAATTGGGGGTTCCTATTAGACATTCATTATTCAAAATTAGACAGAACTAGTGACCACAAAAGTGTAACTAATTTGTAATAATAAGTAAGAAGGTAGAACATGACATTCATGTGAAATTAATCTTCATGTTTCCTAATATTTAATAAATGACTTGTTTATTTAGAGAAAACATGTGGTTGGCCTGCAGTAATTCAAAAACCTGTAAGCAAGAAAAAAATAAAACAGTATAATGTTAAATGTAATAGCTATCTTAATTAATATAGCTGCATTTTCTGTTCATTGAGTTTACTTTTTAGGAAAGCTATCACTATCCTCCATTGATTTTTCCATAGCAATGTATACAGAACTGCAGTCAATCCCAGCTTGGAAACACTCTACTTCCCACTACTTCAATAATCAGAAATCCAAGTACTTTTTGATAATCAAAAATCAGGAATATTTTCTTTATTTTGATATCAGTGAGGTTCAAGTTTATTGTTTATGAGGGTGATGTCTTCAGTATTTTAAGCTATGAAATGACATTCAGTAAAAGCAGTAAGCTATATGCTTATTTCCAATTTGGAACCTAGACTGCTCATCTTCCCCAATTCAGATAAGAGTCTCATATTTTGTTAAGAGCAACCACATGATTTACATTTATATTTGGCACATTTGTTCTTCAATTACCAAAAGTTAACGTTCTGAAATATACACTGGTGCACATATTGTTGGCTCTCTGATCAATTGACTTCTCCCATATTCATATGTAAATCTGTGGCCAATGGGCTATGGAGCTTCAAGGGTAGCTAACAATACACAAGGAAAAGTTGTCAGTGCTTAATTTTGAGTGAGGTACTTTATTTATAAGCATATATTAAAATAGGCATTTTGAAGGATCCCTCTTACTAAAAACATGCTACTATAATTTGCTATTCACCAAAAGCCCTTCAAGTGTAGGACTTGCCAAAAGTCACCCATATTCTCTAATGATTTCACTTCATGATGACAAATGCAGGAATATTTTCTTTCAGAATAATATAAATATCAATTTGCAGCAAGATATGCCATGACTGGTTAATATCCATAAGAGGCCTGCATTTTTCTGAAGAGATGAGAGTGGGTGGAAAGGAGTTATTAGAAGGAAAGGAGGAAGGGGAATCTGAGGTTAGAACATAACATATGAGAATATATATAATTTATTATATGAGAAAATAATATATGAGAATATTCATAATTTATTCTTATATGCAATGTATATAATAAAAGTCTTTAAGAGTGTATTTGACAAACAGGAGGAAATTCATCATCAAGAAAAATTACTAGGACAATGAAAGAGTGCTTGCTTCGACAGCACATATACTAAAATTAGAACACTAAAAGGAAGGATGTAGTCAAGTGCTGACGAGATTGGTCTGAATAAAGGATTTGGGAAGTAATAAGAAATTAGTATGAAACACCATCTTAGAATCCTTGGAAGTGAACAGACTGTGGTTATTGCTTTAGGAATGGGAGCAATGGATACTGAGAAAAGGAAGACATTTTTAGAAAACTTCATGTTGGTTTTAACACACTGAATCCAGAAATTGCACTGAAGTGGAAGCTATTTTGTATTGGTACAGAAAAAAAATGTGTCTTGTAAAGAGGATGTCCATAATTTAATTTTCCCTAGCAATTCTTAAATTTCCTTCTATATATGTACACATGAGAAATCCTACTTGAATTTATATCCTGAAAATTGCATTTCTATTTTTATCATTTAACTAAATTTTTGGTTAGCAAATATAAAGTAATAGTTTCTTTATGATGTTATATATACATATATATTTGTGTGTGTGTCTGTGTGTGTGTGTTAAAACCAAATAAAAACTGAAAGCAATTCAAATAAAACATACTTCAATTAGGCATCCTATGCCAGAACTAGGTATGACAAGCAGATCTTAAACTCTGTTTTAATGTCCTTCGTTTTCGTTGTCATCGTCGTCGTTTTCTTCTTCTCCTTCTCCTTCTCCCTCTCCATCCTCCTCCTCCTCCTCTTCCTCTTTTTCTTCTTCTTCTCCATTATTATTATTGTTATTACTAGTTTGTACTGTTTATAATGTTCCCAAATCTTTGTACAGGCATGCACACCCGGCTAATATGCCAGTGCTGGGAATTGAAGCCCAGGTCCTTGTGTTTGTGTAATAAGCATTACAGCAACTAAGTCATATTTCCAGCTCCTATGATTTAGAACAGCATCATGTATTCCAGTCATATATTATAATATAGTATTTAAACACAAAGTATAAAAGATTAAATAGATATCAATTTAGAAATAGCTATGCTAAAAGTTTCTCTTCTCGGGGCAACATGTTTGTTTTCAATGTCTCTAGTCAATGTGCTTTGTATGCACACATACATGCGTAGCTGCACAAATATGTACATGCATACATGATATTTATTTGACTGTCAAATAAAATAATTTGTTACATGAAAATAGCTACCTCTTTCACTGCTCTCCCTCTCTGCCCCTTCCCGAACTTGACCATTTTGCCCCCTCATATTCTTACCTCCCTTCCTCTCTCCTCTCCCTGCCAGTTTACCCAGGAGATCTCATTTATTTCCTCTTCCTAGGCCAATTCATGTGTGTCCCTCTTAAGGTCCTCCTTGTTACCTACCTTCTCTGGGACTGTGGATTGTAGCTTGGTTATCCTTTGTTTTACATCAAATATCCACTTATGAGTGAGTATAGATAGTGTTTGTCTTTCTGGATATGGGTTACCTTACTCAGGATGGTTTTTTCTAGCTCCATACATTTGCCTGAAATTTTCATGATGTCATTATTTTAATTGCTATGTAATACTTCATTGCGTAAACGTACCACATTCTCTTTATCCATTCTCCAATTTAGGGACATCTAGGTTGATTCCATGTTCTGGCTATTACAAATAATGCTGCTATGAACATAGTTAAACAAGTGTCCTTATAGTATGATTGAGAATCCTTTGGGTACATGTCCAAGAGTGGTATTCCTGGGTCTTGAGGTGCACTGATTCCCAATTTTCTGAGAAACCACCATACTGATTTCCAAAATGGCTTTATGAGTTTGCACTCCCACCAACAATGGAGGACTGTTCCCCTTATATTGTGTCCTCCCCAACATGAGCTGTGATCAAAGTTTTTGATCTTAGCTATTCTAACATGTTTCAGATGGAATTTCATAGTCATTTTTATTTGCATTTCTGGTGACTATGGATGCTGATCAATTCTTTAAATGCCTTTTGGCCATTCGAGTTTCTTTTGTTGAGAATTCTCTATTTATATCTGTACCCCATTTTTAATTGGGATATTTGGTATTATGATGTCTAATTTTTTGATTTCTTTAAGTATTTTGGAGCTCAACCCTCTGTTAGATGTGGAGCTGGTGAAGATCTTTTCCCATTCTGTAGGCTGCCGTTTTGTCTTATTGACAGTTTTCTTTGCGTTACAAAAGCATCTCCGTTTCAGGAGGTCCCATTTATTGATTGTTGCTGTCAGTGTCTGTGCTACTGGGGTTATTTTTAGGAAGTGGTCTCCTATGCCAATGTGTTCAAGTCTACTTCCCACTTTCTCTTCTATCAGATTCAGCGTCACTAGATTTATGTTGAGATTTTTGATTCACTTGGACTTCAGTTTTGTGCCTAGAGATAACTATGGATCTATTTGCATTCTTCTACAAGTCAATATCCAGTTATGCCAGCATTAAAGCTAGGCTCAACCACTAAAGGTAGGCTCACAAATGAAAATATACATAAAATTGTTAAACAGTATAGTATAATGTCCTCTGTGTGTGTGTGTGTTCAGAAGAAGAAATAAATGTAATTACTAAAATAATCTGTAAATCTGTATGTAAATGTTTCAGTGTAATGACTTTAGTTTTAATGAAGGCATTAAATACTTGCACTGAATATGGCAGATATGAGAACTGACAAAGGGATGTTTTATAAGAGATTTGAATGTAATTTTCTCCAATGGTAGGTCAGTAGCAAAGTCACACAAAAATTATGATATCCTTTCCTCAATTAACTAGATTGCCATATTATTGAAAAATTCAGTGTATATAAAAGCTATAGCTCAAAGAAACAGTGGATTGTTGGTCCTTTTATTTTTAAACAGATTTCCCAGTGATTTTGTTAAAGAAGAACATACAGAAATAACAACGTGGAGCAAAAGTAAACCTTGACTGTTTAGATTCATTCACAGGTTACATTATCTACTTAGCTTCTACATACCGCCTATAGAGTAAAACTTCCATCATTTAACAAAAAGCACAAGATATTTCTGAGCTCAGCATTTACTAAGTGCTGATAAAGTCCTCATTAAGAGCTAGCTTTTAAAAATATTTTTAAAACAATTTTCTTTTTATTTTATACACCAATCCCAGTTACCCCTTCCTCTCCACCTCTGCCTTCTCTCCATCCCACCCCCATCCACTCCTCATGGGAGGGTAAGGCCTCACATGGGTAGTCAACAAAGTCTGTCACATCACCTTGAGGCAAGACCAGGGTCCTCCCCCCCTGTACCTAGGCTGAGAAAGGTATTCCTCCATAGGGAATGGGTTCCAAAAAGCCATTTCATACAATGGGTATAAATCCTGATCCCAATACAATTTCCTGTTTTGCTTATGTAGTGAAAGTCTCATAACCATCTACTAAATTTGTTTGCTTTCTTATTTAGAATGCGGACCAATCTTTCTTTGTGATCATTATGGGGAGGGTTGAATCATGGGATTCAAAGTATTTCAAATATCAATAATAGAGTGCATGTGTGTTAACATTTTATTTCTGTTTTTATAATTCCTTGTTCAGTTTTAGTTGTATGTAATTGCCTTTTGAGGAAATCAATACATTCTCCACCAATATTTGTAGTCCCACATTGTTTATTTTCTCTTTTATGAGAAGACTTTGAAGTAGCAATTTATATAATTCATAATTGAATGCCAAAGTGCAAATTTTTCTACAACAATTAGTTGAGCTAATGAGAACTGAAAAGGGAAAGTAATCAAAGAAAATGATTTCTGTTTTCTGTTATTTACAAAATAGAAAGTGTTTCTCATGCACAGAACCAAAAATGTTGGTCAAGAAAGCAGATGGTGAACAAAGAAAGTGTCAAGGATCTTCCTAAATCTAATCCTCTGCAAAATGCAAATAACAATATAGGAAGTCATGTGATTTGTTTTGTGTGAAATGATAAACATGGACAGTTGAAATCTTTCTTCATACCCCTACCCCCAAGTGGGGAAGAAAACAATCAAATATTGTACAAAAGAGCAGATTCTTGGGATAATTAACCAACAATGAGGGCATGAAAAAAGGCAAAAATAGAAGCAGTCAGGCAAAGACCTCCCACAGACTTCATAGAGAATATGTCAATTATGAATAAAGAAAATATAATTTAAGAGTTGTAGCATAAACAGTCTCAGGTACATAGGGAAGTGTGCTGAAAATGCATCATAATGACTGCAGGTGTGTAATTAAATTAATTGTTATGAAATAATATTTGAAGTCTCACCAGAAATATAGAATCTGCCTTCCCAGGAGGTAAAACTGCCATCATGATAATTTTATATATACATTGTGTCATAATCAGATTAGTACTTCATTTTTTCCTGTGAATATTTTCCATTTATCTTTCAAATGTATAATGAACAACAAACATGCATCTTATGTCAGGCTGCTGCTTCTATTATTAAAGTATTCTTGTCCCCTAATATGTGTGCAGGTAAAATATTCAATACCCTCTCACTTTAGTAATAGAATATAATGCAAGAGAAAGCTGTAATCTTAATTTTCATTATCAACAGGGTTTAGATTCACATAGAAGATGAAACTCTGGCAACATCTCTAAGAGCATTTCCACATGTATTGCAGTGAGAAGAATGTTTTTACCTTGAACATGGGCAGAATATTTCTGTTGCACCAGCCAAAGCAGCTATTGCATGCTCTGTGAACCCTTCCACCCCTGTGAAGAACTGAACTCTCAAATTGAGAGACAAAGAAAAACTCCTTTCTTTTATAAGTTGCTTTTGACAGCAATTTTGTCACAGCAATGAGAAAAGTAAACAATACAGAAGAGATTGTATAATTCTGTGCCTTCACGTGTACTTCAAGAAATTTGTCTTTTTAATGGGAATATCTTAGATTCAGTTTTAATAGATTTTATTGCCCTATTTTATCACTAATAGCACAATATCATTGAGTAGGTGAAATTAAATTTTAAAGAAAAGAAGTTTATCTGATTCGTATTTCTGCTGGTAATATATTGAAGAGCAATACTGGAAAAACTTTTTCTTGGTAGAATTCTGATGCAATTCTAGGCATAATATGGCACAAGACAGGGAAATACATGTGTGTATACATGTCTTCTGGTATCTCTTGTTATGAAATCTTTAGGATTCAATCATGGTGGCTTCATCCTAATAATATATTTATCTAATTTTAGTCATTTCTCAGAGGGTCCATATTTGTTTTAATTTTCACTCTCCTAATGCCTTAACAGAGAGGATTAGATTTCAATATATGAAGACTTTGGGAAAACTCAAACCCTGTGCAAGAAGCCGTAGCATGCAACCATCCATTCAGTCATTCTGCGCACATTAATTGAACTGTAACTGAGGACCAGTAGCACTGTACTAGGCATTTGATAAGTATCAATAACACAATTACATACATTTATTTTCCTAGCATTTAAATTACAAAGTAAAGAATGGAGTGGATTTAATTTAAAATTATTTCAAAAGTTGATTATGTAGGTTAGTTATAAGCGTATATAAAGGTGAAGTAAAAAAAGAGAACAGAGAGAACAATCAAGAACATTGGGAATGAGAGTTATCCTTTATCTGCTTTGAGATAAGTACTGATCTCAATGCTTTACATCATTACAGCATAGAAGAACTGCACCATTTTAATCTCTCCTCTCAAAGGATCTCTTAGATTGTGCACTTCTCTGGTTAGGTCTATTCTGAGCCCTAAACTGTGAATTTAAAAACAAAATTCTTATTTTAACATGGTAATGCTATTTCTGTGCCTAATTAATGATTCGGTATTTATATTAATTTATTATACATTCATAAAATAAACTAAAACATGCAATCAGATGAGTAGAATGTTCAAAATCAACATCTAGGAGTGATGCTGAAGAATTCCCTTGTATTATAACATTATTGCAGTTCTCAGGGCCTGCATTAGCTCTGGAAAGTCACTAAGTACAAAACACCAGCAACAATATAATAAAAGGCTGATTGGCCAATAACCAAACAGGAAGTATAGGTGGGGAGACCTGATTAAGAGAATTCTAGAAGAGGAAAGACAGAGATGCAGCAGTCATCCAGAAGCAGAGGAAGCATGATGAGAATGTCCTAATGAAAAAAGGTGCCAAATCACATGGCTAAACATAGATAAGAATTATGGGTTAATTTCAGTTGTAAGAGGTAGTTAGTAATAAGCCTGAGCTAATAGGCCAAACAATTTAAAATTAGTATAAGCCTCTTTGTGTTTCTTTGGAACTGAATGGCTGCATACCAGGCAGGAGAGAAACTTCCATCTACACAGGACACTGAGGTAGGAAGACCATGACTTCAAGAACAGCTTAGGCTGAAAAATGTGTTTTAAGAGAGACCAGATGGATTAGTAAGGTGAAATCTCAAAATCAAAATTAAAAATAAGGCTGGGAATGAAGTCCAGCAGCAGATTGTTTGGCTAGGATGCCTCAGAATATAGGTATTAATCCTATGGTCATCAAAAACAGCTGTAAAAAAAGTTTGAAAGTTAGTCTCCTTATAAAAAGTAGCTTTACTTTTAAATTTTACTTTAGTTGCTTTTGACAGTGCTTATTGTAGAACCTCATTCCTCATATATGCTAATCAAGTGCTTGATCACCAATATACATGCCCAGATTAAATTTAAAATGATGGGAAAAATGGTAAATCTAGTCATGTGGAAGAGTTAGAAAGATGTATTTTAAATTTTGGAGATATATATATATATATATATATATATATATATATATATAATTTTTGTGTTTTATAATTGCTTGTCAGTTTATATCTGTGCTTTTTCTCATTTCTCTTTTGTTTATTTTAATGTCTCTTACTTCAATAAGGGAACTTTGTAAGTGTGAATGTTGCATTCTACTGTAGGAGGATAAATTACATACTAGGGTACATTACTACCCCCTTGTGCATCCATGTCAGACTCTATTGATCATAACATCCTTTATAGATAAGCCTGTATGTGACTAAATATTTTTCAGCAAGGTATCGTGGGAGGTTAATCAATGGAGTCTATCATTTGACACAAAATCCTTGTATGATAAAGTAAAATAGAACTCCCAGAGGTATCTTTTTTGGTATGATATAGGGACTTGCTATTTCTTCCCTAAAAGTCAGGCTTATTGCTCTAAGATTGTTATGTCAAAACTGTAGAGACTATTACTCTTGAACCACTTGCATGAGGTGAAAAATAAATCCAAGTTATATTAATCTTGTACACATATCAGAATTAATGTGCATTTTGCAAAATGTGAAAGTTGAGTGTGGGCTTTATAAATCTTGAAAGAAGAAGGAATGTGATCCTGTTATGCATTGTAGGTTATTATACAGTTATAGATTACTGACTAAATCTCATGGGAACATTTGTGAGTACCATTAGAATGATGAGCAACCAGAATTTTACATTTATTTACTTGCTATGCAGCTGGAATTAGATGTCTCACTATATGCTTTGATGCCAGGGGATCATTCAGTGGGAAAGAAAAAACTTTTATGTCTTTGTACTCGAAAGAATTCTAAGGGTGTAATTAATAATATAAATGTGAAAATTATTTCTGAATACTTCGATTCTAAGATGATGTTTGGGTAACTAATTAGCTTATAATGGCCTTGATAATTTGCAAACCAGTTAACAAAATCTGCTGATTTTTACTTCTAGAAATACCTTAGGGTATTTCTAAAACATTGCACTATTAAATATAGAGATAGAATAAGCAGTAACTTTGGAAAATGACCTGGCATTTTTTTTATATTATAAAATCCAATGACCTATCATACCGGAAAAGGGTATCAAATTGTAATGTGAGAATTAGAAGGTTTACAATTATTTATGAACTTATTAATTATTATTGTGGGATTTCAAATACAAGAGAGAAATCATAATATGGCACTATCCAGAGATGATTATCCATGTGAGACATTCTTTACTATATGAACTTAACTAGTAAAGTAAATTAACTGATAAGATCTATGGTTTAATTTGAAAGAAGGAAACGTAAATCTTTATTTTGTTAAGCTGAGTCTATAACAGATAATATTTAAAATCATCAAAAGAAGCAAGGGCAAGTTTATTCATAATGATCAGTGAGAAAGACTTGTTAGCATAATACTTCTAAATTAAATATTATTGATTTCTGCCTTTGGAAGCCTCATCTCCACCACTATGCCTTGAGAATCTTTAAGTTAATCAATCTCTAGTGATTAAACTTACAACTAAGATACACATAAGACACATGCAGACAGACTCATTACATAGAATCCTGAAAGCAAGATTTTTCAAAGAGATTAGCTGCTATGCATTTTAATTGTGAATGAATTTATTGCACAGAGTCCTTGGTTTAGCTCTAACTTGCATTTTACATTTTTCATTTAGTGCCTGAATCTCGAAATAACTTAATGGAATATCTGTCATCCCTTGAGAATGTTGTAAGAAAGCCTTTTATAAATCATAGCTTGGCTTATTTTTAGTTTATAACATACACCCATGAAAAATCATGAAGTAAAATGCAATGCTGCTTGGATTCGATGTCCAATTTACATTAGTTAATGCTTTCAAAGTCCCTTTTGCTCCTCTTAGGACTATACATTTGCTGATAAATTAAAGTCATCTTGAATCAAATGAGGAAGAATAAATTCCTCCAAAACAAATAACTTTTAAAATGTTATAATTGTCCACTATAAATATATATGAAATACAGAAAGGCAATCTTATGATGTTTAAAATACTAAATAAATTGCACCAATAAGATACATTAAGGTTTGTGGGAAAACTGTCAGCAAATGTTAGTATCACAATTGCTTAAGAAGCTAGAGAGCAAACAATGTATCCACACATTTATTATTCAGTTTATTCTATAAAGAATAATGAGTAATAATTTAGTTTAACTAGTTTAGAAATAATATGGAAATGTAAATTAATAAAATATATTATTTGCAATTGATTTTGCTCCCAAATCCGTATTGGTCTTCCTTGTGACCCTTTTCTTTATTTAAATCCTGAAATATTCACGGCATACATTTCAGAGGCCAATTCCTCCATAGGTGTCTGCCACCAGGCATACTGCAGAAGGTAACATTAGTAATTGCTAGCCAGACAGTGAAACATTTTCTCAGCAATTTAGAATTAACGTTTGAAGTGAAAAGATGTAAAACTACTTTGATTATGTTTTTTCCTTGCAATTAGCACAGATTGTTAGGATGATAATTCTGGCATTAAAATTGAATCAAATTATATGCATTGATATCTCTACTATGATTTTTTGTGATAAACAACATTTTGAGTAAATTTAAAGACATATGTACATGTTTGACCTTTCCCTATTTCATACATTAATTTTTATTACCACTTGCCTCGAGTCTATATATTGTTTCCAATTGTGATAAATATTTTGCCAACTCTCTTTCCTACCTTGAAATGTATTTTGGCATCTGAAACCTGAAAGACTCTATTGTAAACTATTCTGAAACATATTTTCTCCTTGATTTTATCAAAAAATTACATATTAGCCTCCAACCATTAAATTTCATTTCTTTTCCAGTAAAAGGAAAAGAACCCCATTTCTTGCTTCCTTTATATTGGTTGAACTTTTAAAAATGTGTATTTTGGATATTTTCTCTCAGTTATATTGCAGGATATCCTAGAACTTCAAATGCTCTGTTTTCTGTATGTCAACTGTAGTGCACTCATTTTATAGATTCCTAGTTCTTCTCATCTCAGCTAAAGTTTTCAAACACATATTTTTTTTCATGAACAAGTAAGGCAATCTAAGTATCTGATGGTGCCAATCAGTTTGCTTTACAATGCTATTCATACTTCTTAATTTATGTAAGTGTAGCATCCATTTCCTTGGGACTGTAATTAACCAATGAGATGCCAAATATTTTGATTACGATTTTATTTTCAGAAAGTTTACCTTCCATAGCATTGTCCCATTTTCTATTGTTTATGAAGAATGTTTTATCTTTCCTGGATAAAAATACCTATTTTCCTGGGCAAATCAGAAAGCCTAAGTTCCATTCCGGACCCCAGGCCTGAGAAACCTCTATGTGCATGAGATACCTTACCGGTAAGTTCCTTCTATTTCCTCAGCCCTTATGTAAACCCTCCTCTATCTGCAAATTCACAAGCCTGATTTTACACTGGTGACTGTGACCCTTCTTCATTTGTGAGGCCCCTTTGTCTGGCCTCACTCTAGACTTATCAGTTGAGGGCTTGCTAAGTCCTCGAGTATAGAACTATTTTCACTTATTAAAACAACTAGTGAAAAATCAAAATAATAGATTTTCAGAACTCAGAACTTGATTCTTTAAAGACCTTAAGGCCTATACCTTGTGTGTGAGACCAGCAAAGCAGCCCCAATGACTTCACCTCTTGTTGCATCTACATAAAAACTGAGAACAACGAAATGTTGTCTTTCTCATAGACGATACTCTTTTTTTTGTTTTGTTTTTCTTTTTTTTCCATACATTGTTTTGTTTTATTTTTTCCATTCAAAAACATAATTAAAGAAATAAAATTTTTACCTTTCTTCCCCTTCTTCCGGTCCCCTCCCCCT
>PVIU01033510.1:0-12328 GCA_004026605.1 Ondatra zibethicus
ACCAAGTTACTCGTTTATGAACTATTTTCATGTATTATGGGAACCTAGTTTGAATCATGATTTGAGTATTATAAGAAGAGCACTAGCTTTGCAATAAAGGATGCAGTTGTATCTCCTACTCTGCGTCCCCATGTCCTGATTTCTGTGGCACTACCCAGGGTCATCCATAACCGAGGAGGTTGGGGAAGGGTCCCCAACATTTTCCTTTTTAAGCCCTTGCCATACTTGATTTTGGTCCATTTCCCAGCAACACGGGTATGAACCAGGACACAGCCCATCCTCCTGGCCAGTATTTAAAGTGTGTTTCAACACTGACTTTAAACTGTGATAGTGGTCTTATGCTCCATCGGTAGGTTGATGTGGGATTCCCCTCTGTATGCTGTGATTTCTATTGATTAATAAAGGAACTGCATTGGCCTGTGATAGGGCAGAGTAGAGCTAGGTGGGGAAGACTGAAATGAATGCTGGGAGGAAGAAGGCAGAGTCAAGAGACACCATGGAGCTGACATAACCTGCCAGGCCAGAACCTTGCCAGTAGGCCCTGAGCCTCGTGTTAAAATATAAAATAATAGAAATGGGTTAATTTAATATGTAAAAGCTTGCTAGGAATTGGTCAAGCAGTGTTTCAAATAATATAGTTTCTATGTGATTATTTGGAGAGTCTGGGCTGCCAGAACCTCTAACAACAGATTGGTGCTCGAAAGTGTGAAAGCTAAATCCACATAAAACCTGAGAGGGCTTGGAAAGGAACTCTAGACACTAAAAAACAAAGTTTAGCTGTGTTTTTTTTTTTTTTTTTTTTGGATGGGCTCTGCTTGCTGGCAGCATGCTGCAGTTCCTTTAAGAGAGGTCTTCCTGATTCAGTGGTAGCAAAAACAAAACAGAAAAACAACAACCACAAAAATCTGTTTCAAAACAGCAGCATCCTTGTTTGTCAGCACAGATGGCACTGACTCTTTTGGGAGGACAAGCCAAGGAACATTTATATACGGTTTGTAAGAAAGCATATTACAGGGGCTGGAGAGATGGCTCAGAGGTTAAGATCACTGACTGCTTTCTTCCAAAGGTCCTAAGTTCAATTCCCAGCAACCACATGGTGGCTCACAACCATCTGTAATGAGATCTAATGTCCTCTTCTGGCCTGCAGGTGTACATGCAGGCAGAATACTGTATACATAATAAATAATAAAGAAAACATAAAAAGAAAGCATATTACAAACTGTTTAATGGCTCAACATAGAACTGCTGCATACTTGGAACTGGGGTAGTGTGTGCAGCATACAGACACAGTGACCATGCCTCTGCCATGTTCAACTGGGTGGAGCCAACAGGCAAAGCAGCCTTACTCCTAGTCATGCCGACACTTAGTTTTTAAAGAAGTGCTTAGTATTTTAAGAAGCACTCCTGGACAGAAAAGGATTTCAGATATACAATAGGACTAATTCAGTCATAAAAGACCTCTAAACAAGACACAGTGTGTTTTTAAAATGTACATAGGCTTGGGAAAGAGAAGAAAAAGAGTAAAGAGACAGTAAGTATACTATAAAAGAGTGCAGACAGTCATAGGTTAAAGCAGTAAAGATAATAAAATAAGTATTAAACTTGTAGAAAAAGTAATAGATTAAGAAAAATAAGCCACATAAAGATCGAATATACACAGAGTCTGGATTATGTTTATTATTGTATTTCATTTGAATTATTGACTATGAAGGAGATAAGTATGGACAGGCATTTTATTATATGGGTTGCTAAGCTAAACCAACATAAAATTTTAAAGGTATCTTGATTTCAGAATTTAGGTCTAAGGCTATGTTACTTTGGAAAAGAGGTTCTTATTTTGTTTCTACAGAAGATGAGAACCTAAAGATTCCTTCCAGACTAATGTGGCTTGATGACCTTCTAACAGGTCACTGTGAACACCCTCAAAAGGTACTTCACTCAACGAAAAGTGGAGGCAGTTTGGAGAGAATGATGTCCAAATTCCCTAAATGATTGTTTATGAATATTTGTTTACATTTAAAAAGGGATATTATATAGAGATGAATAGCTTGCATTGGTATGGGCCAATTTAAGATCAATTTTGTTATATGTGTATTTCTGCTCTTGATTAAGGTATTGTGTGCACAGCTCATTTAAAAATATAATGTATAATTAAGAAATATAGGTTAATAGAGTCGTCTTTAATAGTCAAGCTTGCAGTCATGTTAGTTTTCTAGATACATACAGATATATTTCAGTTAGTTAGATAGGTATTCTTCAAATCTTTCAGAGACCTACAGAATATGGCATTTGAAATGTTCTAAAAATTTAGGACTTTTCATGCCAATGAGTCACATCTGCTCCTGGCAGGACTAGTTACTTCAAGTGGATGATGGGCACTGAAGAGGCTCCTTATGGGGTTTGTTAGCCATTTGGTTAATTAACTGCTCTTGCCTGGACTGCTTGATATTATCCTGTATGAACTGGACATGCAGAACCCACAGAAAAATGACTGCTGAAGCTGCCTAAAGAAGGTGAGACAGTTCTTCTGGGTTCCTGCTTCATGAAAGAGTCTGCCAGTTATTCTGTAGGACACAGAAAAAAGTGACTGACAAACTGCCAATATAGGTGGAACTGTGTAGTATGAAGCACGGGCCCCTTGTTTGTCCCAGCCCCACAGTGGGTAGCAGTGGGCCCTTTGTTTCATCCTCCCTGGCTCTCAGCCACCTGGATAGGTTATACCCGAAATAACCACACCAAAATTATATTAAGTAAACACTGCCTGGCCCATTATATCTAGCCTCTTATTGGCTAACTCTCTCATCTTGATTAACTCATTTCTATTAATCTGTGTTCACCACAAGGATGTGGCTTACCGGCATGAGTCTAACCAGCGTCCATCTTGGGCAGGAGAAGCATGGCATCTGCCACATTTCCCTTCTTCCCAGGATTCTGTTCTGTCTACCCCGCCTACCCGATTTCTGCCCTATCAAAAGGCCAAGGCAATTTTCTTTATTCACCAATGAAAGCAACACATAGAAAGAAGGACTCCCTACACCAGAACTGTCTTTGAAATTTCCTGCTTCATGGAAAAGTCTGCTAGATACTATGGGCCTGTAGGCTGAAGATGGAATGGATGCCCCAACAATACAGAAAAAAATCTGAGTGACTGTCCAGGCAGCAGGATGTCTTTCTCAATTCTAGAGTTTTGGAAGTTGCATACAATGCACTTCCTGTTTACTTAAGTAATATTATATACTTCTGGAGTCTTTGATGGAGTTGAAGACTATATAGTAGTAATTATAGTTTTCCCTAGTTTATAATAAAAGATAAAGTATATATAAATATTATAACTGTAATTCTTTTTCGTACATTTTTTATATGTAATTTTACAATGTTAAAATTAAAACCTTCCTTTTCATTTAGACAGAAAAGGGGAGGTGATGATGAAGGATTTCCCTCTGTATGCTGTAATTCTATTGATTAATAAAGAAACTGCACTGGCCTGTGATAGGGCAAAGTAGAACTAAATGCTGAGAAAAAAAAAGGCGGAGTCAAGAGACACCATGGAGCTGACAGAGGAGAAAGACACTACAAAACTGGAGCCTTACTGGTAGACCCTGAACCTCGTGGTAAAATATAAAATAAGAGAAATGGATTAATTTAATATGTAAGAGCTTTCTAGTAATATGGTAGAGTCATTGGCCAAGCAGTGTTTCAAATAATATAGTTTCTATGTGACTATTTTGGGAGTCTGCACAGCCCTGAAATGAACTAGGGGCTTCTAGCAATGGTAGGTGTCCTTTCTCTTTCCCTCTGAATATTACCGAGTTTGGTAGTTTCCTTAGTTTTCATTTTACAGACTCTATAACTAAACTTAAAATTTAAATTCTCAACTCGAAGATCAGCCTTTTCAAAATCCCAGGTGGTGTTTGGAAATAGAAGTCAAACCTACTCTTACACTCTATTCTGTATTGCTCTTTGATACTATAAAACTAAAGCACAGTGTAACAGCATAACTCTAAGCCAGAGTGAGCAAGCACTGCTGTTACCTTTTTCCTTGCCTATTGGCCAGCTCTTCCCTGCCCAGTTCACACAGAGACAGCTACTTCTGTATTTTCAAGGGATCTCTGTGCGAAGTTGGGGACAGACCACCAAAGTCTAATAAACCAGAAGCAAAATTTATTCCAGGGGGGGAAAAAACAGATTCCAAAAAAAAGACAATTAAACATTAAAATAAAAAATCTCCATGGGGCACTGACTGTGGTTTAGTTCCCAGAATCCTCAGAATTTCACAACAAGAGACTTCCGGGTTTTTCTTTGGGGGCGGGGCGGCGGGACAAGGCGATCAGTAACTTGCAGAAAGGAAATGATGAACATCTTCTTCATCCAATGGGTGTCCCTTCAGGCTTGGCAGGTTAAAAACCAATTTGAATGTCCTGCTTTGAGCACCAACTTTACACATTGCTGATTTCCTTTCACTACTGAAGTTTGCAAACTGAACACACCATAAGACACACAGGAAAAAACACTCTGCGTTCCGCTGGGTGCGCCTCCCTGCGGATTGCTCTGCCAGCCCTGAAGCATTCATTTCCAATCCAGGTTCCTAAATTTGGGCCCCGGACCTGGTCAGGACGCACCCTGGGCTCGCTCTCCTTTAGCGCCTCGGCTGGGAATAACCCGCGCCTGCCGGTTGCCTTGGCCCCACGGGCCCTCGCTGCCTCTGCCTAGCTCCGCTTTCACTTTCGGTCGGAGAGCGAGGTTGGCGGCGGCCGTGGTGAAGGTGAGGCGTCTTGGCCAGGCCGAGGGGCGCGCTGGGCCGGCGGTACCGGGCTGCGGGCAGCTGCGGGAGGGCTCTGGACAGCTCTCATGGCGGGACCCAGGCTCTAGTCCGCAGGACCAGGACCGGCGCGGTGTGTCGGGAGCAGGGGTCCGCAGCGCGCCTCTGGGCGCGTGGAGCGGACGCGGCAGGCGGACCGGGCAGGTGACCTAGGGAAGGCGAAGGCTCGGAGACCCCGAGCACTCCCCAGCTCGAGTCACAGTCAGGCCGGCCTCTGGCCACGCTCCGCCTCGCAGCTGGAGGCTGGCCAGCTGCTGCGTCCCCTGAACTAAGGCCTAATGGCGACCAGGGAGGGCGGGGTGGACCTTGGGTACAGGCCTTGGAGGGCACCTTGAGGGTGTTCCAGCGAATGGGCTCAGGACGGAGCATGAAATGTCCGGAAGGCCAGTTCCTGACCTCCTACTCCTGTGCTCCCTGCTGCGAACCCCACCACTGAGTCCCTGCTTAACCTTTATAGAGACAAAGCTGTGTTTGAGCAGAGTGGGTGGTTTTTCTGGGCGCTTCATTCACAAGGTATGCTGCTGGATTAGTTAATTTCATAAGAGGAAGGGAAGGAGCAAGAAAGCAAAAGCTTTCTTAAGCTTTTAATGACAGTTCTTTGGGTAACTCAGGTTTGGAAAGACAACTGTGTTTTTCTTTTGAATGCCAGAATTACTGTAGGTTCCGTATATGGCAAACAATTAAAAATATCTTAAATTGGCCACAGTTGTCACAGCTCCCACCTCCATCCCTTTCCTGCCCAGGTTTGGAAATATATATCTTGAATTAGAAGCTTTTTAAGGTGGACCTAATAGAAAAATTCTAGTGTACTCACATGCATTTAAATCCACATTGAAATAATTTGCCAGCAGTGATGAGCTGTTTCCAGTGCTTGTTAACTTTACTGTTTGGATTATACTGGGTGAAGTGAGGAAGCACTTGTGTTCCTGATTGTTCATTTGTTTTGCATTGGTTGGCCTAATACAAACGGGACATCATCTAAACTCTTGCCTTTAACTTCCTTGAGGAGCATGAAAAGTCAGAATAATCACAGACAGCTCAATAAGATTTCTAAAATGGCACTCTTGAGTTAAAGGTAGGTGATAGAGCCTGCCACAAGTTAACAATGAAGAATTTTTCAGTTTCATCATATGAAAAAGGAAAGTAATTTACAGTGTTCTTAAAATTACAAAGACCACACATAGGCTCTTAATAAATATTTGTGTTATCCATTATTGAAAAAATTTAAGCTTATTTGATATTTACAGCAACCTTGTGAGGGAGGTATTGCTCATTTTACACATACAGAAAATGAAACAAGAACTAAAGTAACCTCACCAATGTCATAAAGTCGGTGCTGAAAGAAACCAAGGTCATAAAGTCGGTGCTGAAAGACTTTTAGATTGCTCTTTCTGCCTATGTATACGTGTGTGTGTGTGTGTGTGTGTGTGTGTGTGTGTGTGATTATAAACTACTAGATCAAGATGACAAGTGTGAAATGCTGGTGGTGCTTCATCAGAGGTCAGTAGTTATTTTCTCCTTGACTTCTGCTCTTTTAATTGTTAGTGAACCAGTTGCATATATTGAATAAATTATTGTTTTAGGGAGCTTATTCCCCATATGTTACTCTTAGAGGATGTTTAATAAAGCCAAGTCTTAGAAGATCACTCAGAACTATGAAATGCTATTTTGAAATGAACACTTACACTAGATGAGAACAGCCACTTTTCAAGGAAAGATCTAAACATACTGGAACATGATCTCAGATTGGTGGGGATTAGCCGAAGAATTTTAACAGTGAAACACCTCTCACCACACTGAGTTTTATTAAACCCCTCTCATATGCAAGTTGTACTTTTAGGTGCTGTGGAAAATGTAAAGATAGATGCATTATTGCTCTCTATCACTTTCAAATTTTAACTTTTTTTTTAGTTATAAACTGATTGGCCCATTAACACAGGCTTCTTATTAACTAATTCTTATAACTTACATTAGCCCATAATTCTTGTTTAAGTTAGCCATGCAGCTAGGTACCTTATTCGACAAGGCAGTCACATCTTGCATCTTCTGTGGCTGGGTCACGACTGCAGACTAGGACTTCCTTCTTCCCAGAATTAACCTGTTCTCATTGACCCACCTCTACTTCCTGTCTGGTTGTCCCGCCTCTACTTCCTGCCTGGCTACTGGCCAATCAGCATTTTATTAAAATATAATTGACAGGTTACAGACCATTGTCCCACAGCACCCTTTCCCTTTTTTAAGGAACAAAAACTCTGAATCTAATATCCTTTATTTAGCTTTTCTCCTGACCATTATCCATAACAACTTGTAACCAACATTCTAAACAAAGAAAAATATCCATAGTCCATTTTTTTTGGAATGTGGGCGTAATTTCCCAGACTACTTCTTGCTGGCTGGGGTGCTAATAATCTTATGGAGACCTAAAGAAAATTTAGAATTATGATAAGGTCCTGACTGGAGTATCCTGTGAGGCTTGATCACCTCAGGCAGCAGTCTTGAATCTGTTCTGGATGTAGAACTCAGACATCTGGGCCATCTGTTCCTATCAGAGCTTTCTCAGGTGGTCTTCCTTGATCAAACCTGATTTTTCTTAACTCAGAATGCATCCACAGTCTCTCATTTCCTGTAGAAAGAAAAACAAAACCTCTTTTCCAAAGTGACATACCTTTTGACTTCAATTTTGAAGTCAAGGTATTTTCAAAATACCTATCTTAGATTAATTCAGCAGCATTTATAAGCAAATATCTTTTGGCAGCTGTTGCTTCTTCGTCAGCATTCAAACAATTCAAAGAGAACATAATAACATACAGTATTCAGATTCTTTGTGTGTTTTCCATCTTTACATGGTTTTATTTTAAATCTATTTCTTTTATTTTTAATTTTTGGCTTTTTAAGACAGGGTTTCTGTGTTTCTTTGTCTTGGAACTCACTCTGTAGACCAGGCTGTCATTGAACTCACGGAGATCCTCCTGTCTCTGCCTCCCCAGTGCTGGGATTAAAGGTGTGCGCCACCACACCTTGAACTCACAGAGGTCTGCCTGCTTCTGCCTCCAAGTGTTGGGATAAAAGGTGTGCACCACCACACCCAACTACTCTCTTTCTTTCTTATTTTAAGGACTTTAACCTTTTTCTTCTCTCTCCCAAGACTGCATATATTTTTTAACACACTGTAAAGCATTTAAAGGTTTTCTTCATCTTTGAATCACTCTTTACTGTATATCTCTTTGTTTCTGACCACATGAGTCTTTAATGTGCTAAGCAATATGTGTAGAATTTAAGCTGTGGCTTTGACAGCTGGATCCAGCCCATTCTTTAGCTTCCTGAGATCCCAGCCTCGTGGCAGAGATACCGCAGGAGCCATGTTTACTGCCACAACTATGGCGTTTCAAGGTCCCTGCCACTTACTCCAAATGCAGTACTTGTTATGCCCTGCTTTAAGCTCATCTGTTAGGAACCCTTTCATAGTCAGATTTTTCTTTGGCTCCCAACTCACAAATAATGATATGGAGACTTTATTAATTATGAAAGCTCAACCTGTATCTTAGACTTTTTACTAACTAGCTCTTTTAAAGATATATATATTTATTGTGAATACAGAGCTCTGTCTGCATTTTGCCTGCATACCAGAAGAGGGCATCAGATCTCATCGCAGCCACCATGAAGTTGCAGGGAATTGAACTCAGGGCCTCTGGAAGGACAGTCAGTGCTCTTAATCTCTGAGTCATCTGTCCATCCCCCTAACTAGCTCCTATAAGTTAAATTAACTTGTATTTTCATTAATCTGCATTCTATCATGTGTCCCTATCTCTCTTTATCTTGCACCTCCTGTTTCCTCTTCATGTCCCCCGTTGTCTCCTGTGCTCCTCCATTCCTCCTCCTCTTCCTTTCTGTCCAAGAAAATCCCACCTCTGCCTCCTGCCTAGCTATTGACCATCCAGCTTTTTATTACACCAATCACAGCAATACATTTCACATAATGTACAAATATCCCACCACATCCTTCCTGGAAAACTGAGATAAAGGGGTTTGTGTAAGATAATGAACTGTGCTTAATTCTGGAGCATAGATTTCAAACACTCTTAAAGTTCACATATTCTTTATATCCCATGTCCTTTAGCATAGAGCAAAAAGAGTATGGGCTATGGCATGATTTCCAGTAGACTGTAAGTATAATCTTTATATAACTTCCCTTGAGGATAGCCTTTTTCTCACAAGTCTCTCTGGAGTGCACTTCTTTTCATATAAATGGCCTAGTCTACGGTCATACGACCTTAAACTCATCTGACCAAAGAATCTAAGAAGGGTCAGATCTGCTTAGTACTGGAATGGGAGGTCATACAATTGCTCAGTAGTTTTTCTCTCTGGTTCGTTTTTGTGCTTCAGTTCTCTAACTGCTTACACAAATGCAGTCCTTCTTATGCCCTGCTTTTTTCTAAAGCTGACACAAGAGATCTGGGCTATAATCAGATGCTGTCCTTGCATCCCATACAGTCACTGCAGCCAGACTTACTCTTTTGCTTTGTAACTGTCATTCTATTCTTCCCAATACCAAGTTATTATTTTAATTAAAACACTCCTGCAACCTATGTTGTGTTTTCTTTTTGAACATGAATAGCCTCTCTATCTTGTGAGGATTGCTAGGATGCAAGGCCTGTCTCCTACTGCAGAAGCTGAACTGTTTATTTTCTTGCTGTTTCTTTCCCCCGCTTAGTATTGTGGACACCTCACTTCAGTTCAGACAAGTCAGCTTCAAAGCTGCTGAAGTGTTATAGGGTCTATAGGATATCATTGTAGCCATGGCTGCAGCAGAGCCGGATTCTGACTCCAGGGCAGAAGAGCACTGCAGGACTCCACCAGAGGTTGAGTGAGCAATGGTGCTTTGATCATATCCTGCTGCAGCTTTACCTGAATTCCTTTACCTGTTTTATTCCCAAATGTCCATTTATTGAGCTACTCTAGACCATCTAATATTTCTTCTTTTTTTAAATTAAAGTTTGTTCTGTTACTTTGTTATTTTATCTATTATTTTAATTGAACTAAAATACAGTTAAAATTTCAAAGTCAAGTGATGCTTTATAGTGGGTCTGAAAGTGCTGTTAGCCAGTTGTGCTTCAGTTCCATTATTCAGAGACAGAGGTAGGAGGATCACTGCACTTGGAAGTCTAGCCTGCTTTATGTAACAAGTTTCAGCCTACCCAAGGACACACAGTGAGGCTAGCTCAGGAAAAACAAAAAGAATGAAGAGTTCTCCCAGTTGCACAAGGGAGGCGATTTTTAATATCTCAAACTTTTGGAAGATTCCTCTGTGTCTGTTAATTCTTGATTGATGTATTTTGACATGCTGTCATAACTTTTAATATTATTGGCTTTTAAATTTGCTTCTCTAGATTTTTCTTTTATTGTTCCTGTAGGTAATTTGAGCAAGGAGATGGTGTCTCTACCCCTCAAATGGCCGCTTACAAGGATGCCCACTCTACTTTCCTTACTGTTGACATTTTTAGCTGTGTCATCTTTCTCTTGGTGCCAGAGCAGTGATATAGCATCTCCAAAAGCAAGTAATGGAGCCCCATTCCCTTGGAATAACATGAGACTTCCTGAGCATATCATTCCAATTCATTATGATCTCATGATCCATGCAAACCTTAGCACTCTTACCTTCTGGGGAACAACAGAAGTAGAAATCAGAGCCAGTCAGCCCACCAGCACCATTATCATGCATAGTCACCAGCTGAGGATATCTAAGGCCACCCTCAAGAGAGGAGCTGAAGATAGGCTGTCTGAAGAACCATTGAGAGTCCTGGAGTACCCAGCTCACGAGCAAGTTGCATTGCTGGCTTCCCAACCACTCCTTGCTGGACCCCTGTACACAGTTATCATCAACTATGCTGCGAACCTTTCTGAGAGCTTCCATGGATTTTATAAAAGCACCTACAGAACCCAGGAAGGAGAAATGAGGTAATGGGAAGTGTTTTCAGCTTCAAGTGTGCCCATACTAAATGTATCATTTAGATGCTTGTTCCTTTCTAACCGAATTCTGTTTAGTCATATTTTTGTCTTTAACCTGTTAAAGATGACTAAATCTTCTTTGCTTTTTTCACCTTATTTTTTTCCTTCCATTTTCATTCCTCCAGCTTTAACAGAGTAAATATCTATTCGCTTATATAATTAGATTTCTGAGCTATAATAAATATTTAACTCTTTTTATTAGTTGACCTGTTAGGACAGCTGCCAAAAACTAGGTTCCTTAGTCTTAATTTTTCTCACAGGTTTGGAGGCTAGAACAAGGCCTGTGTTTCCTCTGACTCTGGCTGAAATCTCTCCTTGCTTTGTTGTCTCCTGCTCCTCTCTGCTTTAATCCTTCCTGTATTCTGTGTACCTAGAATTCAGATTTCCAGATCAGAATACCAGTCATATTGCTTGAGTTCAATAACCTCTTCTTAGCTTTATTTCATTTGCAAAGATCCCATTTCCAAATATGGACACACTTAGACATACTGGAAGTCAGGACCTCGACATGCATTCACAGGTCATATTTTTCTCTCAGTTAATTTATTTTAAAAATGACTCCAATGCCTTGCTTTAGTTCTGCTTTTAAGAAAAATGTGCATTTGGAAAATGTAAGCAGCTGTTCTTCTGGGCCAAGGTTACCTGGTATGAGCAGCCAAGGAGTTCATCAGGGGCCACAGCAAAACGGAGACTGTGATAAATCTATTGGGAGCAATCAGATTTTTAATACCCTCATCAGAAACAGAATATAGACACAATTGCCAGGATTAATATAACTGTAGGTGCCAGGATACAGTGATGTTTGTTGTTGGGAGCAGAACAGGAAGGTCCTTGTGCCCACAGATCTCCAGAGAAACCAGGAATGTTAAGCACAAAGGATTGTCTTTCCAATAGGAAAGAGGAAAAGCCTATTCTGTCCAGAAAGCTGAGACTTGGAAGTGGTTAACAGCCTGGTGATCTGTGTCATCTGCTGGGCCAGGCTGTATCAGGCTCCCACAGCCAGGACCAGAGGTGGCTGATCGTTCACATGACCCTTACACTATCTGTATGAGGACACCAGGCCAGACCCTTAGCCCCTAAACTAGTACAGGTAGCGTATCTCTAGAAACTATCTTCTTGGAAGAAATGACATGTACCCTGAGTTGAGTTTCAATGTAATTACCCTTCCTTGTTGTAGGAGGAAAATGAACTGGCAGCCTCCTATAACATTTCCTTGTGCAATGGGGATTGTATTACACTAGGAAACTTTTTCCCAAATTATACATTGGGAATAAACCACCTGTTAAACTTCACAAAGTCTGATCCTGGTTGAGTAAGCCAATCTGCACCAGGCTTCATTCTTATCTCTTCTCAGAGTTAGCTTCCCTGCCTGGATACCTGCAGAGACACCCTCCCATCCCCCTCCCCCCCAACACACAGTTCACTTCCCTGCCTGGATACCTGCAGAGACACCCTCCCCTCCTCATACCCCTCCCCACACAGTTTGCTAGCCCTGGATACCTG
>PVIU01033511.1:0-12331 GCA_004026605.1 Ondatra zibethicus
CCACCACCTCCACCACCACCACCTCCACCACCTCCACCACCTCCATCACCACCACCACCACCACCACCACCTCTACCACCTCCACTACCACCACTATCATCACCTCCATCACCACCTCCACCAGCACCTCCATCACCATCTCCACCAGCACCTCCACCATCACCATCACCACCTCCACCACCACCACCAATCTATTAGTGATGTCGTCTCTGACTGATGGAATGTTTCCTAATTTAGCAGTTCTTTAAAAGGACGCTACTTACTACAATTATTAATTCCAACCTCTTCTTTAGGAAAAACATTCATGAGGCAGTGCTGACAGTGCTGGCTCCCACGGCCATTTTTCCCTAACATGGTTGTTACAAAGCAAAGATTTCCACTTAGACTCAGGAGCAAGAGCGAGCCTCGGATATCAGATAAATGCCAGCTGTCACCTGTGATTTCAGGGGCTTCTGTGATGACTCATTATTATTTCTTGCTTCCCTATCTTTTTAAACTTTGTGTTTGTCCCAAACAGCTTCCAGATATGAAGCCTTGGTAGGAAAAGAGAGGAGAGTGAGGAACTGGCCATTTTCCACGGCACTTCTGAGAGCTAAAAGGCAATCAGTGCTAGGGCACCAGAAGCCTGGAGTGAGAGAGTCAGCCCTGTTAAGACACAGAATTATAAGAGATTATATTATAATCATGCCAGGTTCACCACATTCTGATCACTACCAGGATGTGTTCGGTCTCTTGATAGTAAGACATAACATTGTCCTCCACACATGTGTTAAGGCTACATTCATAGCTGTCCTGGGCTGCAGATAGACTGGACATGCCTGAGTAGCTAGAACCTTGAGACAGATTAGCAGATTGATGTGTTCTGTTTCCAGGTACTTCCCCTCCACTGCATGCCAGCTACTCATGCCTGTGTGATGCACGGGAGCTTTACCAGAAGCAGCTCTTCTGAATGCTGGCATTTTTCATATCCCATTCTAAGACCACAGCTTTCTCTCAATCCAGAGAAATTCTAGATTTTTCCTAGAGCTTTCAATTGTCATTCCTTCCACATGGAAGTTCTTCAGTCTCTTCACTTCTTCCCTAGGAACTAAGTCTCCTCTCCCCTCCAGGATGGTAGAAGAGAGGAATAAAGCTGGCTCTTTGTGGCCTACAATCCTCAGTTGCGAGCCTCTGAGCTTGTTGCCACTGTGTGGGAGAAGTCACAGGGAGCCGATCATGTCCTCTGTTTCTCTCTTGTCTGGGAGCAGTCTCTCTGAAAAGACAATTCCTAAGACCAAGAGCAGCTCGGAGGATTGGACAGAGCCGGGGTGTGTATACAGAAGGCTGTTACTAGTGGAACTCTTAGATGATGCTCTAATGACTCTCCCTGCCTTCTGTGAGGGACCATCAACAGGCCCAGTCTTGATGAGGGTCTCCCATGGGCCATCAGTGCCGCTCTGACTAAAATGGCAATTGCTTTCTTATGCCCACATCATAGTGTTTCCCTTCTTCCTCCTTCGGACTCGTGTGATTACCCCTCTCTTCTGGCATTTTTATATTGCCCTCTTTCTCATGGGATCAACCATCAGTGTTTAAGTCTACTCAGGACTTCCCACCATAAGAAATATTTCCATAGCCCTGCTGTGGACTGAGTGGGGACCGGGACACCCCACCTGTGTTATATATGAAGTTCTAACATCCAATGCCATTTAGAAATGTGAGTCTGAGGTGGAAATTAAGCTTGGATGAGGTCATGAGGACAGGGCTCACATGGTAGGATTGTGCCATTGATAAGAAATGGAAGACAGGACAGGCAAGATGACTTAGTGGGTAAAGACGCTGCTGCCAAGCCTGACAGCTTGTGTTAGATCTCTGGGACCCACATGGTGGAAGAAAACCGACTCCTGTTAAGCTGTCCTCTGACTGCTTGATCATGTGTGTACACAAAATCATGTAATTCAGCACTTCCCCCTCAAAAAATGAAAAGACCAGAGCCTCCCTTCCAAACTGAGGGTACACAATAAGCAAGGGGTCACCTACAACTTAGGAAAGAAACTCTCCTGGCAGCCAGCCACACGGCATGGTGGTCTAGACCACATGGCCTCAATAGTGCGGCCCATATTCCTGCGGTTTGAGCCAGTCAGCCTTGCCATTTAGTACTTAAGCCCAGCTTGCCAGTGTCACCCCCAAATCCCTCTGACTTCTGCCCTGGTTCTTATTATCCTCTGTAAACAAGCCAGTTGAGATATGTAGTCTCCTCTTTCACTCTACACACATATAATTCCCCCAATTTTACACAGTCCTAAAGAAGAAAATGTAAGTAAGTCATCCCAGCCATCACAGTGCTGTGAGTGATGTTAGCATCCAAGACCACCTGGCCCTGGCCTTTGGGGACCTGGCAGAATGTGTCACCCCTGTGCACATGGCAGCCAGTGCCCTGGCCTGCTGTGTGGTATCTGTGCACACGCGCTGCGCCCCATCCATTTAAAAGGCAGAACTCTGTCTACTTCTTCCTCTACCTCTCCAACTTGTCTCTCTCTCTCTTTGACTTTCTGCCTTTCTTTGCCTCTCTCTCTCTCTCTCTCTCTCTCTCTCTCTCTCTCTCTCTCTCTCTGCCTCTCTGTCTGTCAGTCTCTCTCTCCTTGCTCTCTCTTCCCAGGAGGCCACTCTGCACTCCCTTTTTCTCTCCACTCCCTTCCCTCCCCCCAGCAGAGCTCCAAGTGAATGCGGTCTGCATGCTCTTTCACTGACCCAACCGCCAAGGTCCATCTCACACCTTATCATAAGAGATGAGGTCTGTCCAATGAAGAAAACTAAGGTTACATGAATAATTGCTCAATAGTTATTAAATTATAATGGAATTGTGTGCCATAATGGAGAAGAGCTAGGTGGTATATTGAGAAACTCTTACATCTACCCAGTGTGCTAGCTACTTTTATGTCAACTTGACACAAGGTAGAGTCATCAGAGAGGAGGGAGCCTCAATTAAAACAATGACTCCATAAGATCAGGCTGTAGGCAAGCCTGGAGGCATTTTCTTCATTAGTAATTGATGGGGGAGGGCCCAGTCTATTGTGATAGTGTGATCCCTGGACTGGTGGTCCTGGGTTCTATAAGAAAGCAGGCTGAGCAAGCCATGAGGAGCAAGCCAGGGAGCAGCACCCCTCTATGGCCTCTCCATCAGCTCCTGCCTCCAGGCTCCTGCCGTGCTTGAGTTCCTGTCCTGATTTGCTTCAGTGATGGAGTTTTATGTGGAAATGTAAGCCAAATAAACCCTTTCCTTCCAAGGCTTTTGGTCATGGCGTTTCATCACAGCAATAGTAAAGTACCTAAGATCCCCACCTTACAACACAGCTTACAGCACAGGACAGAACGGGGGTCCTTTGAATGGTGACACTCGACCACAGTGTGAAGGATGAGTAACCGAGGGTGGGGAGCATTTCCAGAACGGACCTGCAGAGCGAAAGGTGTGAGTTGGAATGGAACATAATTCTGAGTTGTTGAGATGTCTCAGAAGGCTGGAGCAAGGTGGGTGTGGCCCAGTGTGGACAGTGCCCCAGGAATGGGCAGAGCCCAAAAGATATTGCTATGACTTTGGTCATTATCTCTCTTTTATTTATTTTTTTCCTTTTGAGACTGGATATCACTATGTAGTCCTTGCAGGCCTGAAACTCACTATTCAGACCAGAATGACCTCAAACTTACAGGCGTGTTCCTCTTCCTCTGCCTCCCATTCGCTGGGATTAAAAAGATGTGTGCCACCTTACCTCGTCTGGTCATTATCTTAAGATCAGTGTGGCGCCAACAAAGGTTGGAATAGGAGTCAAGAGGTAACATTTGCATATAAAGGCTACCTTCCACCTGTCAGTGGTGGGGCTGAAAAGAATGAAACAGAGATAAAAAGCCTCATCAACAATAATTAAGGACTTCTCTAGGGAAGCCTTTGAGACAACAATATCACGTCTGACCAGACGGTTGGGCAAAGGAAGTAATTTCGCAGCTGGTGCTTTGCTGAAGACAAACGATTAGAGAGGATTCCTCTTCCATCAGGGTTTCAGCATCGCTCTTGTGTGGGATCAACGGGTCTCTTGCTTTCTGGGCTATCCTTACTTTATCTTTCCCCCTTTGCAGTCGCCCGGGAGTCAGCACAGATTGGAAAGGGAAAGTGGAAGATTTCTGCTCTGTTTCCTGGGCCTCCGTCAACTACAGCAGGTGAGCTTGAAACCCTAGAGCAGCCTCCTCAGCCTTCCGCAGATATCAAGCGGCCAGCTACTGGCGCTCCACATGCGGCATTTCACAGACCTTCACAACTGGATGCCAGCCATCCAGTAGATGGAAAGAGACTGCTCCAATTTTCTCTGCCCCAAGCTGCCTCTGTTCTTTCCCCCTGTTCTCCTCCTGCCACCCCCACACCATCCCACCTCCTGTGGGGGCGGGTCCCTCTTCCTACCCGACTCCAGGCTGGTATGAGATAGCAGCATATGCTTAGGATGGTTCCTGTCTGATCCACATGTGTGAAAGATATGTGTAAATGGTGTGGCCACATGCGTGTTTATGAATGTCCTGTGTATCTGTCTTGTTAATTGAGTCTGTTTAAAATTTACACAACTGCTCTAAAAACCACGTGGTTTTCAGTGCCTTGTAACATGTGGGCAGGCACCAACCTCGGCTAAGGACAGGTCAGATGACCTACCAGCCATTTGACTGGTGGTCACGTGACCCCCCATCAGTCAGCCCCAGGAGGCAACTGGGAGCGGCCCTGCCCCCACCGCCAGAGCAGTTACATCACTCATTGCCAGCTGCCTTTACACCATAGCTAAACTTTTAAAAATTCCTCTTCCAGGCGAGCGAGACGCCCAAGGGAAAGGAGGCCAAGGGGAAAAAAGTGGCCCCAGCACCTCCACCGCCACCCCAGCGTGAAGAAACAGGAGGCTGAAAGGGGGTGAATCCTTTGTTTGAGAAAAGGCCTAAGGACTTTGGCACTGGGCAAGACAGCCAGCCCAAAAGAGATCTCACACGCTCCGTCAAATGGCCCCGCTACACTAGGCTGCAGCGGCAAAGGGCCATCCGCTAGAAGCCGCTCAAAGTACCTCTGCCATTAACCGGCCACCCAGGCCCTGGACGGGCGGACAGCTACCCAGCTCCTTCAGCTTGCACACGACCACAGGCCAGAGACAAAGCAGGAGAAGCAGCAAAGGCTGCTGGCCCGTGCTGAGAAGAAAGCTGCTGGCCAAGGGGATGTCCCAACTAAGAGACCACCGGTCCTTCCGGCTGGGGTCAATATAGTCACCACCTTGGTGGAGAACAAGGAGGCTCAGTGGGTGTAGACCCCACTGAGCTGGTGGTCCTCCTGCTTGCCCTGTGTCGGAAGATGGGGGTCCCCTACTGCATCATCAAGGGAAAGGCCAGGCTGGGGCCACAGGAAGACGTGCACCACTGTTGTCTAACACAGGTTAACCCAGAAGACAAGGTGCTCTGGCTAAGCTGGTGGGAGCTATTAGGACCAATTACAACGACAGATATGATGAGACCCGCTGCCACCGGGGAGGCAACGTCCTGGGTCCTAAATCTGTGGCTCGAATTGCCAAGCTGGAAAAGGCAAAGGTCAAAGAACTCGCCACTAAACTGGGTTAAATGTACTGCTGAGTTTTCTGTACGCAAATATAATTACAAACCTTCCAAAATAAATAAATAAATGACAGTTCCTCTTACACCGACTCTGTTGCATGTGGCAGGCTTGCATGATGGTTTGCCTTGGCAGGCCCTCGAGGCGTTAGTTTCACACAGGCCCACAGTCCTTTCCACCTTGTCTTTCATTCAGTGTCGGCAGCCGGGTCTGCAGCATGGGGGTCAGATGGAAAAGCAAGGTTTGTCTCACTGAGCAACACCGGTTTTCCCTTTCTTCTTATTTATTCAATTCCTGTTCTCTCTCTCTCTCTCTCCCTCTCTCTCTCTCCCTCTCTCTCTCTCTCTCTCTCTGTGTGTGCGTGTGTGTGTGTGTGTGTGTGTGTAGCTATTGTTTAAGACAAAGGCAGGCTGGTCCTCCTACAAACTCCCTATCCACAGGGTCTTCTGAAGCTTGGCAGGCCTAGACCTCTGGAAGCCAAAGATGATGTCGCTCTGAAACCTCTGCCCTATGGAGGACCCTGGGGACTGGCTGTCCATGGGGCCAGCAAGGAAGTCGCTATCATTTTACAAGCATTAACTCAGGTAAAATTTATCCTTCTCAAGATCTCTGATGCAGTTTGATTACTGATAGTGTTGCCAACTTAACAGCAGGAATCAAGGCTAAGTCTAGGCACAACTGACCTCATTATCAGACTCAAAAAAAGAGATAAAACCACATAACAGATTTCAGTATGACTTCTTCCCATTTCTTTGTTTAGAGGAACTTACTCTACAGTGACCCCCGTCAGTGAGCATTAGGTGATGCCGTGATGATGGGAAAGAACAGGTATTCTAAGGTTTATTTATGTAAAGATGAGAGTTTAGGATGTGAAGATTTAAGAGTGCTTTAGGGGATAAGAAAGTGACTTAAGGTGTACAAAAATGCAAGTTATCAGATTTATTTCTCATCATGCTACTGTTCATAGTCATCACATTAATCAATAAAGTTCTAATAAGCTATTAGTCCAACTCTGACAGAGTGCTAAACACGATACTATACCACTATCATCATAGCCACAAGCTTAAAATTTTAAATTCCCTTTGGTGGTTTCCTAACTATAAACGTCAAAGATACTTCTCATTGTGCAAAAAACATCTGTCACAGTCATTTCTGGCATAAATATACTGCTGTTTGTAAATTTCAGTAAAGATTATAAACAGTGGAAATGTTAATGTGTCTAAAACTTATGTTTTCTTTTATTGTTTTTATTGAACTATATATTTTTCTCTCCCCCCCCTCTTCTATCCTTTCCCAAGGTCCCCATGCTCCCAATTTACTGAGAGGTTCTTGTCTTTTTATACTTCCCATGTAGATTAGATCCATGTATGTCTCTCTTAGGGTCCTCATTGTTGTCTAGGTTCTCTGGGATTGTGGTTTGTAGGCTGGTTTTCTTTGCTTTATCTTTAAAAACTGCATATAAGTGAGTACATATGATATTTGTTTTTCTGAGTCTGGGTTACCTCACTTAATATGATGTTTTCTAGATCCATCTATTTGCCCGCAAATTTCAAGATGTCATTTTTTTTTGCTGTGTAGTATTCCATTGTGTAAATGTACCACATTTTCCTTATCCATTCTTTGGTCAAGGAGCATTTAGGTTGTTTCCAGGTTCTGGCTATGACAAATAATGCTGCTGTGAACACAGTTGAGCACATGTCTTTGTGGCACAATTGAGCATCCTTTGGTTATATATCCCAAAGTGGTATTACTGGGTCTTGAGGAAGGTTGTTTCCCAATTTTCTGAGAAATCACCATACTGATATGCAAAGGGGCTGTATTAGCTTGCATTCCCAACAGCAATGCAGGAGTGTTCCTTTTACCCCACATCCTCTCCAGCATAAATTGTTATCTGTGTTTTTGATCTTGACCATTCTTACAGATGTAAGATGGAATCTCAGAGTTGTTTTGATTTGCATTTCTCTGATGTCTAAGAATGTTGACCATTTCCTTAAGTGTCTTTCAGCCATTTTAGATTCCTCTGTTGAGAGTTCTCTGTTTAGGTCTGTACCCCATTTTTTAATTGGATTATTTGGAATTTTGATGATCAATTTCTTGAGTTTTTTGTATATTTTAGAGATCAGACCTCCGTCTGATGTGGGGTTGTTGAAGATCTTTTACCATTCTGTAGGCTGTTGTTTTGTCTTGTTGACTGTATACTTTGCTTTACAGAAGCTTTTCAGTATCAGGAGGTCTCATTTATTGATTGTTTCCCTCAGTGTCTGTGTTACTGGGGTTATATTTAGGAAGTGGTCTCCTGTGCCAATGTGTTCAAGTGTACTTCCCACTTTCTCTTCTATGAGGTTCAGCGTGGCTGGCTTTATGTTGAGGTGTTTGATCCATCTGGTCTTGAGTTTTGTGTATGGCAATAGATATGGATCTCTTTTCATATCCAGTTATGCCAGCACAATTTATTGAATATGCTTCTTTTTCCATTTTATATTTTTTGCTTGTCAAAAATCAGGTGTTTGTAGGTGTGTGGATTGATATCTGGGTCTTTGATTCGGTTCCATTGGTCCTCCTGTCTGTTTTTATGCTAATACCAGGCTGTTTTCAATACCGTAGCTATGTAGTAGAGTTCGAAGTCATCTGGGATTGTGATGCCTCAAGAAGTTCTTTTATTGTACAAGATTGTTTTGGCTATCCTGGGTTTTTTGCTTTTTCATATAAAGTTGAATATTGTTCTGTCAAGGTCTGTGAAGAATTTTGTTGAGATTTTGATGGGCATTGCATTGAATTTGTAGATTGCTTTTGGTAAGATTGCTATTTTTACTATGTTAATTCTACCTATCCAAGAGCATGGGAGATCTTTCCACTTTCTGGTGTCTTCTTCAATTTCTTTCTTCAAAGATTTAAAGTTCTTGTCATACAAGTCTTCTACTTGTTTGGTTAGAGTTACTCCGAGATATTTTATGTTATTTGTGGCTATTGTGAAGGGTGATGTTTCTCTGATTTCTTTCTCAGCCCATTTATCATGTGTGTACAGGAGGGCTACTGATTTTTTTGAGTTAATCTTGAATCCTGGTACATCAATGATAGATATTTATGAGTTGTAGAAGTTCTTTGGTAGAATTTTTGGGGTCGCTTATGTAAACTATCATATCATAGCAAATAGTGAGAGTTTGATTTATTCTTTTCTGATTTGTATCCCCTTGATATCCTTTTGTTGTCTTATTGCTCTAGCTAGGACCTCAAGAACTATATTGAATAGATATGGAGAGAGTGGAAACCTTGTCTTGTTCCTGATTTCAGTGGGATCACTTTGAGTTTCTCTCCATTTAATTTGATGTTGGCTATTAGCTTGCTGTATATTGCCTTTATTATGTTTAGGTATGTTCCTTGTACCCCTGCTCTCTCCAAGACCTTTATCATGAAGGAATGTTTTATTTTGTCAAAGGCTTTTCAGTATCTAATGAGATGATATGTGGTTTTTTTCTTCAGTTTGTTTATATGGTGGATTATATTGACAGATTTTTGTATGTAGATTTCATCCCTGCATCTGTGGGATGAAGTCTACTTGATCATGGTACATGATTTTTCTGATGTATTCTTGGACTTGGTTTGCCAGCATTTTATTGAATATTTTTGCATCAATATTCAGGAGTGAGATTGGTCTATAATTCTCTTTCTTAGTAATGTTTTTGTGTGGTTTGGGTTATCAGGGTAATTGTAGCCTCGTAAAAAGAGTAAAACTTGTACTTTCCAAAACTCAAGGAATTCTTGTAAATTCCACAGAGTCAACTTGGAGGATTCATGTAGAACAGGTCAGATGCACTCCTCCCTCAATTACCAGGCCCTAAGACCCTAAGTCCACCTTTCCCTGGTCCTGACACCCTCCCCCACAATCACCAGGACCTAAAGAATTTTTTTCCTAAATTTAACCTTGTCCTCTGTTCTGTGAACATCTTGCCAGGTCCAGGAGGTGCCAGAGAGTTCCATAGAGCCTGGACAGTGAGCCAGCTACCCTAGACATGGCCAGCATCCTAGCTTTTTCAGGTCATCCAAAGATGGTCAATGCCCCAGGTCAGCAGGAAGTAGACCTGAGAATTCAATGCCTTCATTTCCCTAACCTGCCACACCTAACTCCTTATGTTTTTTTTTTTTTTAATAAAAGCAAAGAAGGGAGGAATGTTATCATCCAGGCAAATGGGGGTCCTGGAAGAAGCAGAGTGGCCATCCATATATGCACTCAGGTAGTACCCTGCCCAGCCCAGGGTCCTATGGCTCTATGTCACTACATAGTCTGTACTCAGGTGCAAAAGGTCTCTTAGAGACAAGCTCTGCCTTTTCCCATTCTCTTTCCCTGTTGCTCCTCTGTAGAGGCAGGCTGGTCCTTGCCTCTTCTTCCTCTTCCTCTCTCTCTCTCTCTGCGCCTCCTTTTCTCTGTCCCCTCTCTCTCTTTCTGCCTCTCTCTTCTCTTTTACCGCTCCCGTCCCCAGGGGCCAGTCTTTTCCCTCCCCTTTACCTTTCCCACATAAGCTCTGCCTGCACGGTGTATTTGTCTCCTGCCCACTGTGAGGCCCTTGGCTCTCACCTGCCAAGGTATCTTTTGTGCCATTTTACAACATGTATATTAGTTTTCTTTCCTGGTCTCTTTCCCCAATCCGAGAAAGCTCTTTCAGTTGTAAACAGATATTCATATGCCCTTTACCTCACTTGCTTTATGTATGCGTTCAAATATAAGAAAAGCTATACCAAGGAACCATTATTTACCGTTGGTGGGAAGGTAAACTCATATAAGCCCCAGGGGGAAATCAGTGTAGAGGCTCCTCAAAAATCTAAAACTGCAGCCATCATATGACCCAGCCATATCACTCCTGGGCATGCGCCAAAGGACGCCATACCTGCACTTTTGTGTGTCCTTCACCTCTGTTCACGATAGCGAGGAGACAAAAGCAGCCTAGATGTCCATCAACTGATGAGTCAATGATGCAAATACAAAAAAATTATGTAATGGAATTTTTGGAGCAAAAAGAAAAGTAAAATCACATTTGCTATAAAATGAATACAAATGGAAATCATAGGAAAAGAAATAAGACAGAATTAGAAACACTGAAAACTTCCCCTAACATATGGAACTGTGATTTAAAATTTGTATATCTGTGTGTTTTTACATGTACACATGTAGGTCAAGAACCTAGAAAGAAAATGAGAAAGGAGGTAGAGATCTCAAAGTATGAGGGACATAGAGTGGATAGAGGGGCCAATTGTGGTGAGCAGAAGGCGACTAACCAGGAAGAAAGGGAGCAATGTGGGGGGGGGCACAGAGGACAGCAGAGACGGGAGAGAATAAGAGCTAAGTACAATGACTCCTCTGTGTGAAGATTTCATGAGGAGACCCATTACTACAAAATGTCTGGAGATTTCTCAAAAACAATAAAAATAGAGCTACCATAAAGTCCAGCTATTTAAACCCTGGCCACACACCCAGAGAACTCCACACCCTTCCATAAAGATATCTACACCCTTTGTTTATTGGCACTTCATTCACCATGGTGAGGAACTGCAGTCATCCTGGATGCCCAAGAGGCGATGAACAGGTAATGAAAATTTGAAATCTATGTATATGAATGCTGTTCAGATCTGAAGAATAAATTCAATCACAGAATCTGCAGGACAACAGATGGAGTTAGAATATATAATATTGTGAGGTTACACAATTGCAAAAAGAAAAAAACCTGCATGGTTTCACTCATATGTGGAACTTAGTTAATAATATGCAAATATATGCAAATAAATGCACATGTAGGCACAGACTGACATGTAGAAGGCAGATGGAGAACCCATCAACAATGACACCAGGACCTATCTCTTCTGCATGTATTATCTTTTTGAGAACCGAGTCTTTTTGAATGCACTCCTTCCTAGGCCAGGAGGGATGGAGGTGGGCCTTGGACTTCCAACAGGGCAGGGCACCATGCCCTCTTTCAAGGAAGAATGGGGAGGGAGGAGGGGTGAGGGGGTAGTGGGAGGGGACCGGGAGAAGGGGAAGAAAGGAAAAAAAAATTTATTTCTTTAATTATGTTCTTGAATGGAAAAAATAAAAATAAAACAAAACAATGTATGGAAAAAAAAGCATATAGTAAGTAGCATTAAATACAGATTTCAATCAGTGAAGGATACCTAGTGGGATGATCAGTCTTGACAGAGATACTGCACTTGAACCCTTTAAAAGACAGAGCTCTAGGTATAATTTTGGAACTACTTCCAGAGAGGTTTAACTGAAGACAGAATATTCACCCTGAATTTGGTAACCCTGTCACTTACACTGTAGTATCACATTAAATTCAAAGCAGGGAAAGAAGGAAGAAATCTGAGAACTAGCACTGATTTCCATCTGCTCCTTGATCTTGGATGCTATGTGACCAGAATAGCCATCTCATGAGCCTTCCACTGGATCTTCCCCATTATGATGGGACACATGAATCCCCTCTAAACCATTCCAAATGAATCTGTCTCTACTGCTTTTTTAGCTATCTCTCTCTCTCACACACACACAGACACACACATTTTAAATCATTACTGAAACACATAGTCAATTTAAAAAGATATTTGCTAATCTATTATTTAACACAAGTTTACCATATACCTCTAGCTTTGGCTGTAAAGGTCCCTCAAACGACCATGAACTGGGAGGTTGGGTCCCCAGGGCAGCAGTATTGGAAAGTGATTGAGTCTTTAAAAAGC